>WKFP01015495.1:311641-379598 GCA_011057875.1 Pterocles orientalis | reverse complement strand
CTGCGCGGCCGTTCCCCGCCGCCACCGCCAGGGGTGCCGGCAGCCAGCGTTACCATCGTTGCTCGCCGCCACACAAAAGCCGGGCCTGGAGCGTGGCAAAGAGGCCGTGGGGACAAGCGCAGGCCTCGGTGCGCCTGCCCGGGCCGCAGCGGTGGTCCTGCGTCCTTCCCGCGCCCACCCACCCCCCCAACTCCCTCCCCGCCGCGGCGATAGTGCGTCCCCACGGGAGGAAACCCAGCGCGGCGCGGAGCTGCCGCATGACGGAACTGCGCAACAACCGAATACGCCACAAACCGAACGCGTACCGCGGACGAGGAGTAGCGGGGAGGTGGGCGAGCGGCTTTGCCAGCGAAAAAACGCGGGGGAGAAGGAAGGAGAATCTCAACGCAACTGCCAGGGACCGAGGACCGAAAGAAGTCCGAGACTAGGAATCTCGGCCGTCCCTCTCGACATCACTGCCTCGCGCGCCTCTCCTCCCGCCCTACCCGCCGCCGCCCTCCGGTTAACGGAGCCTGCCGCGCCTCCGCCGGCCCCCCCGCATTCCAAGGCCCATCCCTCACCTGCTGGTCTAGACTGAGGGCATTTTCCACCGCCACATGACTCATAACGAGAGATCGTCTCGGGGTGTCCCGTTCCGCCTCGAGAAATTCAGATTCACCCGTCTGGGAACTCGCCGCTGCTGCCGCTCGTCCACCGCGAATCGCTTTTCTGACTGAGCCCCCCCCGCTTCGGCCTCGGCCTTTATATAGTCCCCGCCCCCCGCCTGCCCGGCGGCGCGCGCTGACTTCAGCGCGCACGCTACCGCCTCTGCCCGAGCGCTCCCTTCTACCCCCCCACCTCCTGCCGAGCGCTATCGCGAGAGAAACTGACCGCGCAGCGGCGACGGGGAAAGCGGGGGAAAGGGGCTATCGCGAGACCGCCGCCGGCCTCCGCAGCTCAGCCCTCGGTAAAGGGCGCTCCGGAGGTGTCGCGAGACTTCAGGCGACCGATCCGCGCGGCACCTACTAAGTGTCCCGGGCTTTGCTAGCGATACCGCGAGGTTTCCCCTCGGTGGCCCACTCTACTTCCCCACCCGGTTTTCTAGGGGGGGGGGGGGGGGGGGGGGGACGGCCACGAGATCTCGCGAGATCACGACCCCTCCCCCGCTGCTCCTTCCTTTTGTTCGGCGTGCTCGCGAGAGCGCCCCGGCAGCACCCGCCGCGCGCGCGGCCGAGATGTCTCCAGAAGGAGTCGGATTCTAGGTCACGTGGGCGGTCCGGCCGGCGCCCGCCGCCATCTTGGGCACTTTCCTCGCCACAGTGGCGTAGGTCCTAATGGACCCGCGGCGCGGGGCTTCAGCGCGGCGAGGAAGGGAGGAGAGCACTAGTAGTGGCGCACTGTGGGGTCTGCCTGACTTGAGTGTCACCTAGAGCGGGAGGTGCTTCACCCGTGGATATACCAGCCTCCTCCTTCTGCCTCACACACACCAGCCCCTATACAGTCTCTTTGGGGGCGAAAGCTCTGGCTCCTTCCCTTTGTGGGCTTTATCATCCCGTCACAGGCTTCTGCGTGCTTCCCAAGAGATCATGTTTACCTCGCCCTCTGTAGCTAACCCCCTCGCCCACTCTGGTCTGCGCAGCTCAGCTACCCTCAACGCTCGGGGGTATTTGTTAAGTTGTGGCTCTAGCTGTGCATACAGGGCTACACACTGCTCCATCATGCCTACTGCCCAGTAGCACATCATCATGAGCCACTCACCCCAATACATTAGTGTTGGTGGTTAACAGTAGTTATTACATTCATATTTCCCAAACCTTTAGCCATCAAATCTTTTGGTATTACAAAAGTCACCCAGTTTTCCCTGTAGTGACAGTTTTACCAAGCTATTTCACTATCCACAAAAAGCCCCACCTTGGACTTACTAGGTGGCAAGTAAACTCAAGTTTACAGTTAGCCTATAAAATGCCAGTCAAATAATAAACATCAGGCTACCTGTCAGTTCACAAAAAATAAACACCTCTATACTCTGCCGTCACATCACATCACATCACAGCCTGCTGACACAGAAAATACCACAGCCGTTTCCTTGAATTCGGGTCAGTAAAAGTACTGACAAAGATGCTTACAGGATCAGAATACCTCTGAGGTTATTAAGTCACTAGGAAAAGGATATGAAGTTTGGTTGTCCTTGATCCACACATAGCAATTATTCTTCCATTTCCCTCTTCCTTGGGCTCCTGCCTCTTCTAACAAGAAAACATAATGAAGAGTTATACTCCAGAAGGATAGCTAGATTCACTGTGGGATTTAAAAGCAAAACAAAAAAAAAAACTTTTCCATGGTTCTTGCACATAAAAACACCTTTCTTTACCTCGTTTTTCCTGAACACCAAGTTCTTTCACATAGCTGCCCTTAAAGTTGGAGCTCTAAAGCCAAAGTCTTTCAATTCAAGAAATCAAGCGCTATGAGTTTTAAACCCCTATGAACAAAACCTTAAATGAGCAACACATACTCCTTCTCACAGACAAACCAGCCAGTTCTGTAAAGGACAGAATCTGTCCTTAAACAAAATATTTACCATTCTTCTGCTTTGGTCTTCCATAATGCTTCTTCAGCCAGCTATAGCTTCAGAGTTGAAAGTTTATACTTGTATTTCTTCCACAGGTGCACCTATTTATGCCATTTAAATGCTTGCAGGTGTGTTCACCAAGGCTACCTAACAGTTAAAAAAAAAAAAAACAACCTGTATTTTTTAAAAAGCTGTTACTGGATTTATGCCCAAATTTTGTTTTTTTGAAAGTAGATTTCAAATCTTTTAATTCCCCTTCTTCTTCAGCTTTGTGGTCAATTCTGCAATGTTTACATCCCTACAATATCTACAGTGCTTTTGTAAACAAGAACATTGTTTGATGTAATTCGTACACACTAGAAAATCACATTAATTAATTCTTCTTCACTGTACAGGTTTTAGAAGTATCACAGTAATTTAATTCCTAGTCCTGCAGTCAGGAAAGCAGGTGGACCCACTTGCCTCCGTGACAGGTTAATAGAGGGGCCTGTGTGTGTCCTACTCTGTCGTGCTGGCAGTGTGCTTCTAGGCAGTCCACCCAGAGCAGAGCAAATTACAAAGTCGGAGTCTTCTGCTGCAGGCACACAAGTGCTCCCATTGCTTAGGGAAGTCAGTTTTTCCTTTGTTATTAAGTTACCATCTGCATTAGGCAGGACTAAGTATGCTCAGTTTCACTTTTTATTCTCCTGCAGCTGACTCAGAGAAAATTCGCTGGAGGAAGTTGAGCAGCTAATGAGTACCTGAGTCAAGCATAAAACTAGCACTGGAGTCCTCACAAGTCCATCTCACTGTCTGTTAAACTTGAGTAAGTTTTTGCTGATGGACTCAAACAAAACTACTTTAAACCTGACACTCCTGGGTGCTTGGACACTTAGTTCTTAAATCGTAGCAGGATTCCCAAATTTGCAATTCCCTCACCTGCAGACCCTCATCTGCTAGGCATTCTCAAAGGCTACACTATTAGCCTCAAAATACCTAAAGATACAGCTTTCTGAGTATTGAGGAGGATGTTGCTGTGCATTAGGAAAGCAGTATCCCTGATTTCCACTGAGCAGCGTGAGTTGTAAAGTCAAGACTGTTTATGAAGTTGTAGCTGCCTTTTAGAATATTTGTACCTAAAGCTGATACATGCTGGCCTTGTGCACACGAGCTTATCTATTTTGAGACTATCACCAGGTCATATGGTACTAGACATCTTAACAAGCAGATTTCCCATCTTACAGGACTATGGGTTTACTTCTAAGGGAAGGAGGTACTTTACTGATGGTAAGGCAACTCAGACTTGGGCCCTGAAATCCAGAGTGTGATAAAAAATAAATCCTACCATGGATACAATTCTCAGATTGCAGTACTGAAAACTTGTTCTACAGAGCTAGCTGAGACTAAGACCACATACCATATTTTTGTGAGTCCTTCATATTGCAAGCTGTCAGAGCAGTGAAAAATATAAAGTTAATGTTGTCCCACCACAAATTAGCAAAGGGACTGAGAAACAGTCTTTAGTCATCAGTGTATATCTCTCAGTAATATCAGAGATATGTCTTTGACAGCATGATTTTTAAATGCTGCATCTGATCAGTTCTCAGATTTCTCAGGACATTTTTAGGCAGCGGAAGGCAGAGTTCGGATGTTTTGGAGGAGTAACGTGAAGAGAAGAACAACATGCAACCATTGATGTATGGTTAGTGAAGCCTTCACTACAAAGTCTGCATTTCCCTACAGCAGCAGCTACAAAACTTTTTGGACCAGTGGATAAGTTTTAAAATAATGCAAAAGCAATTTATGTGTCAGAATAAAATGACAAACCATTTTTAAAGCTGGCATCCTTCTTCTAACTTCAAAACAAATCCAGGCGTCTTGCATTAGATGCCTTCCCAGGTCCCTCACATTTGTGAGGCTGTCATTCTTCAGACATTTCTCTCAGCAGCAGTACTGGTATAGGCAGTTCCCAGCACTTGCCACTTGTTCCTGTCCTCAAGGGGTCCCCTCGGCTGTCCCAGTATAGCTGTTAGTGATGCCAGTCAGTGCAGTAAGTGAAGGAACTGATCTGAGTTTAAAATAACTCTGTCTGTTCATAGGGGTAGAAAAAAAAAAACCAGTAAGTCAACACTGCCCAGAGATCTGTGAGATACTGGTTTGTAGTCAATGAGTTTCTTCAATTTAGTGAATATTTCCTGCCATACATGCCTTAACTCAGTGTGCAGGGCAAAGCTGGTACACTTAAGCCAAGCATTTTTTTCACTGGCATTGCAAGCTTGCATAGTCCCTACCTCACTCTGCACCCCCAGCTGATTCAGCCTCTCAAATAAACCAGGAGGGAGAGGGTGTTATTTTTCACACGGGTGAGTCCTTTAGTCTGTTTGGAGTGGCTACACAAACACCTATGCCAGTCCCAATGAGAGCAGGGGTAACTAGCCCCAGGCAGGAAGACAGGGGCCTGGAGCTGCAGCACTGCTGCTGAAGACGCCTGTGCTGCACTGCAGCCTCCTCTGGGTAGGCAGGGGCAGAACAGGAGAGCACAGGATGCGCACCCACATTTTCTCAGGGAAGGAATGCACTGGGGTGCTCGTTACACAAAACATGGGAGTCAATGGGGAATCTCAGAAAAATCTAAGCAGAATTTTCTATTGCCTGTAGAATTACTTCAGGTATTTTAGCTAAAATATGCACAGCTGGTTCTCTGGTTTGAGTTCTTTCATCTCTGTTTTGATACAAAATCTTACCGTAAGGAATATAGGAAGCTGCTAATAATAAAACTATTATTATTAAACTGTGCCTGGACAGCATTTGAAAGAATATTTACAAAATTTTCCATGTTGTGTTACAACACTTTGTTCTATCACCACCTACACTGAGTATACCTCTATCCTAAGTCTTAGGACATTAAGTGCATGAAGAATTAAAAGGCAACCTGATTAAGAGACCCTTTGTTCTTTGGTTAGTGTACTGCCACACAAGCCTTGCTGGCTCTCTTTCCCTTGTGCCTCCACACTCCCAGACTCTGGAGGCTGATAGAATGTACATAATTGATCGGGGAGGCCTTGATGAAGAGCAGATTCATGATGATTCTCTGAAAAGATGCCTGGAGTGTGTTTGAAAACTTCAAAGACATTCACATCTTGTCCTGAAAAGCCACAAAAGACTGTTTACAGAGAGCAGAGACTCTTTACAGAAAGGAGAGACAGAATCAGAAAGTTTTGTAAGCTATGACTCTAGAATAGGGACACACAGAGAGGTATTGGCCATTTCAGACATGTGCTAGTCCTTATCTGAGGCAGCACTCAAAGCTTCTCTATTTTTTTTCTTTAATGAAGTCCTCCTTTTCTGTAATGGTTTAGTGACAAGACCAAGCAGTCACAGGCTTCAGTAGGAACCGAGGAAGTACAAGCATAGTTTTGTCCTTACTTCTTCTGTGATACTAGGATCAGACACAGGGAAGAATGAGTCTATGAATTTCACACAGGAGAGACTTGAGCTGGGGTTGGGGCACAGGAGCAGGTGAACTGAATGCCCAAGGCTGCCACTGAAATGGCAGAATAGGGGAACAAGAATATGGGCAAAGAGATGGGAGACAAGTCAAGAACGAGTTAGTTTTAGCTTTCTGCTGTAGGTGAATAGTTCCTAATTGCACTCACTTCCTATGTGTCTCTTGCTTGGGTCTTGGAGTAAGCACCCTTTCAAGGCAAGAGTAAGCAGACCAGCAAAGATAACATCTGTGCTGCTTCCTGCGGGCCTGACCCAAGAAAGGACTGGCCTGGTGTCTTACTTGAGCTGCCTCGCTTGCCTGGATCCAGAGCAAGTGTAGCACTGCAGCAGGAGAGGCTTGCTCACTTACCCTCTCTCCTCCCTTAGCCCCCTGTCTGCACAGCCCACAGGCTACTGAAGTCACTGTGCTGTGGTCTGAAGAAAGCTCTGCTCAGCCCCGCCTAGCAGAGATTGCTGCTACTAGCTACTACCCAGAGCAGAGCCTGATGAAATATCCAGTCCCTCATTCCCAGACTCCGGCCCATGTCCTAGCTAAAATATCCCAGCTGTGCCAGTGAGGCCCTCTGCCGTGCACCTCTCTTGGCTGTGGGGGATTTTCCCTTGCCACACTGCATGTAAGGGATAGGGCAGATATGTCCTGGAGTTTCAAGGAAAGGCCTTTGGGCCTTTCCTTTTGTGTGAATGGGTTTGACTCTTGCTGCCAGGTGTGAACACCTGGGAAGCTTTGACCTTTGCAGATGCTGGCTGTGCAACATGGGGCAGCTGCCAGGAGTGTTTGGGTTAAGCAGCAGTGGCCTCAGCTATCTAAGGAATGCCCAGGGTTGCTAGTACTCATTAAGTGAGAGGGATTTTGAAATATTAAATGTTCTTACTGAGAGGCAGCACTAACTGAATGTTCCAGCTAGTGCACTGTCAGAACTATGTTGGGCTTTTTCTGTGGCTTGGAGTTGTAGGGGATGGAAGGGAGAGTGGTTTTTGACTAAAATGGCAAGGGTTGTTGTTCCGAGTGGAACAACAAATGGAAAGAAGATGGCAGTTCTATGAACATTGAAAAGTTCTGAGTCAGGCACTATTTTTCATATCCCTAGATTCCTTGCTAGCTTGGATTTTAAAAACCTTAATCACTTTTATCTCTCTGCATTCAGATCTCTCCGTCATCCCCACTGGAGTCCAAATTACATTGCCTCCTCTCTCACTCCCCAACTTCACACACTGCTTTGTCTTCCCAAATGCTGTTTTCCATGTTCCAATTAGATTAAGGGCTTGCCTGCACAGGAAAGTTGCGCTACTATTCATTTGCAGTTTGCTTTAAAGAAATTATGTTAAACCTGGGCAAAAGGCTATGTGGATACCCTGGTATTCCTTTGCAAGAATAGAGTTGGATTATTTCAGGTTAGATCAAGTCAATTAGGAACAAGAAGAACTTGCAAAGCAGTAAATTTTCCTGCACCAGAATGAAAAGAGCCCAGCAGGTTCTTCTGTAGATTGTGTCCTCCAAATGTCTGGGGGCATGGTCTTAACCTCAGGAGGAGCCACAATCTGCTGGACAGTCAGCTAGTCCCACCAGAGTAGCAGCCTCTGCTACCATTAAGTTTTGGCACGTGCTGTGAAGCATACAGTTTCTCACTGCAGCAACTGCCTTTTTCCTACCCGAGGTAGCCTGGTCTGCAGCACTCATAGAGCAGGAGTAGGGACTGCTGCCTCTGTGCAAGGTATTGGCTTCTCCTGCGTTCCTAGAGGTATTAAAAATTTAGTCCTTTGCCAAAAAGATTATAGTATGATCTTGCTGAATAGGAAAAAGTAGTGCATATCCATCTACTGCCTCTGGAGTTAACTGTATTAGTTTACAAGAAGATTGCAATTTTATGAATGTGTCTTTCTCTTGTAGGCAAGCTCAAAGTAACAGAAGGTGAAGACAAAGTAAGAGAGACTTTTAGCAGCAAAATGAAATGAAAGAGGCACATCAGTAAATTTTGCGTGCTGCACATTCCCATTGCAAACTGGTTTGAACTGGTAAGCTAGTAATTGCCTAAATCCAAATAGGCACCTAATCAAGATGTCTGTTATATTAAGCAGCATTTAGTATTATACTTTGAAGAAGGCACAAATGTTTCTCACTTTGGTTTCTGTAAACATTTTCTCTCCAAATTACCATTTCTAAATACCAAATGTAACTTTTATGTCATGTTAGAATCTTCTTTGAAAAACCTCTAGAGGGTCACTGACCAAATACTAGGGTGATGACAGCTCAGAAGTGCCCATGGGATTGTCAGGGTCCTGAGGACACCCCCAGCCCTGACTGCCCCTTGGTGGCCCCCCAGGGCTCCCCCCACCTGCATGGCCCAGGGAACCCATGTCAGCCCCCAGGGTCTGTCAGCCCCAGTCCCAGTGACACCACAGCAGGGTCTGTCTCCAGCTCCCCCCAGCCCTGCCATGCCCAGCCATGGGCTCTGCCGAGCTGGGCCCACCCGCAGGCCCATGGCCTGGCCCAGCCTTGGCTGTCCCTGAGCTGGGGAGGTGCCTGATGCCGAGGGCTGGGACTGGACTGCCCTGATGTCCCCAGCTGGGGAATGGGATGGGCCCAGGGGGTTGAGCCAGGCCCTGCCCTGATGCCCTGGAAAGCCCCTGCAGTCCCAGCCCCCAGCCCCAAGGGAACTGCTGCCCTTCCTGTGCCATGCCAGGAACTAAAAGACCTAAATCATGAAGCCTGAGGGACAGATGAACCAAACCCAGTACTGGTCTTAAGGAGAAAGAAGGAAGAAGGCTCACCGTCCTAGCTCCCTTACTGTTGCTGTGGAGTATTGATTAGGTCTGTCCCTTGGCCAGTGGAGGATCTCCAACAACTGCAAGGGAATGAAAGTGGTATAGAGACTTGTGATATAAAGATTAGTATTGGTGTGAATGGAGAAGGGCTGGGAAGGCCTGGGTGTGGAGGCACCAGCAGGTGCACTCAGCAGGGGAAGAGCTCTCTGAATGGCCTGCATGAATGACACCCAGATTAGCAGGTCATTGGGACCCCAGGGCATCTACCTGCTGCTTCACAAGACAGAAGATCTGTCAGAAGGTCTCAGATCTGGAGACAAAGTGATAAGTCCTGATGGCTGCCAGAGTTGGGACAGGAGGGAGATAGGGCCACTTCCAAAAAGATACACAAAGATAACCAAACCCTATGCATAGTCACTATGCAAGAATAAGCTAGGAGACATGAGGAAGACTGAATAGCTGGCATCCGTTGTTCCCTATGGCATCACAAGAGATCCTGGACCTGTTATCTGGGCACACTCATCACATTGCCTGGATTTTGGATGGATGGCTTGAACATGCTGACCTGTTCCCTGGTGGCTGCATTTGTGAATGGGAGACTGTGAATGTGGCTGCATTTGTGAATGTGAGACTCTGAATGTGGCTGAAGGAAACCTGCCTTGTTCCAATTTCTAATTTAAATAAAATCTCTTTCTCCTCCTTAAAGTGTATGTCCATCTGTCCACCCCCCCGCAATGTTTTCTACATTGTTGATAGGGTGTCACAACAGTATTTCCTACACAGGAACAAGGAGTAGTAAATAGGAACACACAGCTGCATAATCTTTCAGTCATATTTCTTATGATGGCAGCAGAGAAATAGCCATAAAAAATATGTCAGGAGAAAAGAGCCTTTTTTCTAGATGGATTCTTCAAAGACTACCCTGTCCCTTTTACTGGCTGCAGTCAGCAGTGCAGCTTACACAGCTGGAGCTCTGGCCCACTCCATTGTAAGAGGGTCAGGCTTCAGTTTGCACATTGCACCCTTACCACTTAACACATCATAGAAGGTAAAGGGATTTTGAGACATCTAGTCCATCACACTGCATTAAGATTAAATGTATCCGTACACTCTGGATGGATACTGACTGGACTGGATCTCCAGAACATCAACTGCATCCCCAAACTGAGGATGGGTTCCCAACCCCAATAAAAACTGGCCTCTCCTAAGAGGCAGGGTACCAGGCTGCCATCATGTCACCATAGCCACTGTTCCTCAGCTGCGAGCCAAGAATCTCTGCTTCATGCTGAGACTGAAAAGCTGCTTAGCAAGCCAAGGGCTCCCAGCTCCTTTCAGATGCCCACAGGTGCGGTGGAGCTGTAACCCTCCCACCCCTTTCAGAGGCAGCCGGCTCAGTGTCTGCAGGGAAGCGGGAGCTGCTCACAGAGAGGCAGCAGCTCCTGTTGACTTCCTCTTTTGTCTAAAAGATGGCATGATGCTGCTGTTCAGCTCCAAGAAGTGGCTGCACAGGTTCTTGTTGCATGCCACCGCACTTTGGAGTAACTTAAGTCTCTTTGTACTACAAGCTCATCGCTTTTTAGCCTATTCATAGTAAACAGGAAGAGTAGTTTATTTCCTTCCTCGTCGCAGTTACTTTTTATATATTTGTGTACTGCTGTTTTGCCTCTCCTCAGACTTCTCTTATTGAGACTAAATTGTTTTTTATTGTGCCTTACATTCGTATCTTCTAAACTTCCAGTAGAGCAGCAGTTTAACACTTAAATGAATATAGTGTTTTTGAAATGAGATGGACTAACAGGCATGGAAACGGACACTTCTGTCTTCACAGATTAGATACCATGGTGGTAGGTGTAGTGAGAACTCCACACCTAACTTGTGATCTGGAACATCTCTCGAGGCAAGAAGATAATGTAGTGATGAAATTTGTCTAAGTGGTTCAGTGTTCCTCTTTAATCAATAGCCTCTAGGCTGTTTCAGCCTGCTAGGATTCATTTGTGCCAGATGTGGTAGTGTTTTTGTGATACGGAAAAAACACTGCAATAGCAATGAACAGTGTTAACCGATTCATTTCACATAAATTACCCACCTTGTGGAGGCGGAGCATTCGGGCAGGGTTCATCTCATTATCTGTAGATGGCTACATGGAAGGCTCCCCAGCCAAGCTAGTCACCTCAGGCCCCTATTACAGCTGCAGTGGAGAAAAAGACACTCTGAGGTCATGAATAATCTCATCCTGAGGTAGATATTTGAAACAGATTAGGCAAGACATACCTTTAAAGTGCCTATGGGGCAGCAGGGTCAAATGTAGAGATAGACATTGTAGGACAAGGGGCAATGGGTTCAAGCTGGAACATAGGAGGTTCCACTTGAATATGAGAAAAAACTTCTTTACAGTGAGGGTGACAGAGCACTGGAACAGGCTGCCCAGAGAGGTTGTGGAGTCTCCTTCTCTGGAGACATTCTAAGCCTGCCTGGATGTGTTCCTGGGTGATCTGATTTAGGTGTTCCTGCTCTGGCAGGGGGATTGGACTAGATGATCTTTCGAGGTCCCTTCCAATCTCTAACATTCTGTGATTCTGTGATTCTGTGACATCTAAAATTAAGGTGAGCTGAATCTCACCTGTGGAGTTCATTGAACTGGTGACACACAGGTCAAGGGCCCCACTTCCTGTGGTGAATTTTCAGAGCACACCTGCCTTTTTGACTTTACAGCCACCTCAAAACAGCTAGAGGTAATGTCTGCTGAGAGACATATGAGGGTCTTCCACCAAATGGCTGAATCTTCTTACAGATTTTAAAAATAAAATAAATAATTCCTTCTTTTTTAAGGTTAGTATTTAAGTAATCATTTTTCAGAACAGGAATAGTTGCTTTTTCACTTCTGCTCATGCCAGCATGTGGAGTTGGAAAAGCAAATGTTTGGATTAGGAAGCACTGATGCTCATCATGGCTAAAATAATGATATTCTGCAGAGAGGGATTTTTAGGTTGGATTTACCTGATACAGTTGAACTCTGAAGATTTATCTTGCAGAATCTTTGGAAAATGTGTACTTCAAAGCAATCTTTTTTACTACCATTGATTTTTCTTCCCTGCCTGCCAATTTTTATTCCTTACTTAGTATTTTCTTATTAAGGGAAATGTTCTCTTGATACCATAGCACATCTCCTGACCCATTTCAGTGCAAATGCATACATAACCACTTGTTTGTTTGTAGTTCTACAGGTGTTGGTGCTGTGCAGATATGGGCTGTGGTTAAAGTTTCATAATGGAAAGTCTGACAGGCAGTTAACTAATCCATGAGTCATATTTCATAATAGCCTAAAGGTCTCTGATGTTCAACCTTCATTTGATACCCTTGCCATCAGGGAGGTGTACATAACCCATCTGAAGAACATTCTTTATATAGATGACTGCATGCTGCCCTTTTATACCTGCAAGAATGGGCACTGCACTTACTGAACCAGGGAAATCTTGTGTCTCCCTTTCCATCCCTCTCTGTGAGTCTATTTGCAGGACTGCAGAGGTGCACTGCAGGAGACTCACCTGATGAATGAGAACGGTGGAAATCTCTCTTCTTAGTTGCTTAGTTTCAGTCCTCTGTAGGGCCTAGCTGAGAGGTGAGGAGAGGGGTGGGGAGCTGGTTTTGGACTCCATTTAACCTAGCCTTTCTGAAGGGTTTTCTCATCAATACAGCTCCAGTAATAAAAGCAGCAGTGGAACTACCAGTACTAACAGAGATCTGCTGATTTTACCTGTGTATGGCTCACTTCTATTTAAGACAGGCCCGGCAGATATAGAACGAGACGTCCTTTTGTCAGACCATCCCAAATGGGAATCCCACCTTTGCTGACACCAGCAGAGTTGAGCCAGCATTAGCAATGACAAGATGTAGATCAGAAGACTTAATGTGGAGAGACCTCGTCTTGAGAATCTACCCCTTTATTTTCTAGCCAAAGGGTGAAAAAGCAACATATTGCTTATTAGGATACCATAACATTGTTGTCTTCCGGGATTTCTTGAATCCTTCCTTAAAGGCAGCAAAGGATGTTGGCATTGCTACTGTTTCCAAAGCTAAAATAAGGCAGACATGTGACTCCAGTAACTGCATATGAAGTTTACATACTATGACTCATCCTAATAAAGAAACCTAAACAAAATCCCAGTGTGTCATTAAAGCTGGAATATGTTTTCCATACTAAATTCTTTTAGATTTGATTTGGCTTCTTTTTTTACAGCTGTAGAATAGTAGAATATCTCAAGAATATTAACTCTGTCATTGCAGGATAGAAAGTTCTGGTCTTCATTAATGGACCCAGTATAAAACACAGCAGAGAGTTATCTTATTTTTTTAAACACTCTGGCACGAGAACTTTTACAGCAGTGACAAATGGTAGACAACAATGAGAGCAGCTGAGAAGACAAAGGGAAAGAAGAAAGCAGAGAAGAACTTTAATTTAGTCTGTCTTTTTAAGAAACTCTGCCATTTCTAAATAACTCTTATAATTGTGGCTTAAGATATCAGCAGACACCACAAGTGATGTATGTGTAGCATGTGAGTTGCCTGCCATATATGGAAAACTGCCTAGTGAGGGTCTGGCGCAGTCGGAGGGGGAACATGCCCAGCCTGACTGTAGGCACCAGAAAGGAGGTTAGTCATCCTGCTGAGTCAACAGGAATCACAAGCACCTCCAAAGGGTGTTTCTGCCTATTCGTTGTCTAATGTTAGACAGCTAAAGTTACGTGGTATGAGCCGATAATGATAGGCTCATATGTATGCTCATTTATGCATTAAATTCATCACGCATGGGTGATCTGGATTGCCAGATCCAAACCTCTCCATCTGGAGGAAAGATGGTGTTCGACTGGGCAGGAGCTTGCAGTGGCTGTTTTTTAGGGCTCTCCTTGCAGCCCTTCTCAAGCAAATGCAGAAAGCAAGAAAAGGCCAAACGAAGGTCCCAGCAGGATTCATGTTCATGCAAATCTAGCACCAGAAGTGAGGCAGCAGTGTTTGAATTCTGACAAGGAAGCTGCTAAAAAGGGTCTAGGAGAGGGGAAATGATTACATAGCAGATGTATCCTCCCCACTGCCAGCAGTTCTACCTCTTCACCCACCTCTGCCTTCCACTCGCACAGGAACTGATTCTTGGGTGGTAATTTAATGGTCTGAATTCCCACTTATCAGGACATGGTAATAGTCAATGCTCCTTATTTACACAAGTCTAGCTGTACAAGTTTCTGTCTAGTCAGTCACAAATTTGCGGGCACCTAAACTCTGTTCCAGTGAACAGGAAGAGTTAGGGTTTTTCCATCTTCACAAATAACTTTGCAAGAAGTCATCACCAAAAGTTGGATAAACACGCAGTTATCCTGGTCACACTCCAGGAAAAATGAAAATATAGCTAGAATCAGAAAGTCAGAGGGTTTTTTTCTGATGTAGTACTAATTATGTGACTAGTATTGAGATAAACCTGGCAGAAGCAGTGTAGTTTAAACTCTAGCAGCTTTGGCTTTAGAAGACTTTCCGTCCTGTTCAACTGCTACCTTGTTCCACCACCTCAGGCCACAACCTTCTAGTGTCATCCTTACTGAGAGGTTTTTGTGGCTCTAATTTGGGGTCCCTGCGAGAAGAAGGGCCCAGCTAAACAAATCTCACTGGCAGGATAGGGCTGCTGAAAGAAATGTAATATAATAAAATGAATTACAGACTTGTACAACTCTTGTTGGATGATCTCACAGACTCCTCTCCCAGTTTGGCCCACAGTACCCACTGAAGTCAGTGTAACTATCATTTCCAGCAACTCATCCTGGCATTGGATCATGATATTAATAACAAACTTTTGTTTTAAAGTGCCAAGACAGAGGAACTGTATTGTATGAGTGTTCCACAACATGCAGCACTCTTGCTTTGGCTGAATTTTTGTCTCTTTAAAAATATTTATATTTTTTTTAAAGTCATTTTAATATCAGAAGAGAATTTTCATTTTGTCCATCTTTCCTCTCTTTTTATTGCAGTATTTGCTGTAATTTAATGTTAAATTACAGGGACATCATTACCTGACATTTTTCTCTCTTTTCCAAGCAATTCCTGGAACAGAAAATTAATAAAAGGAGATAGAACCTTTTCAGGTGTTTTTTTGTTTTTTTTTTTTTTTGTAGCTCCCTGGCTTATTTTCATCTTTTGACTGTGCTTTCCAGGCTCTCAGTTTCATTGCATCCTCCCTATTTGCTGGTACTCTGAGCTCATGGGGAGCCTTTGATGTTGCAACAGGGCAAGGTAAAGCACTGAAAAGAAAAGGTAAAGTACTGTGACAAAAGGACAAGCATCACCCCAGGGATTCATGTACTGAAACATCTTTAAAACTCTTCTGAAAAAATGACTAGTTGGGAGTTGACAGTATCCTTTTAAGAACAGTTTATGTTAAGAAATCTTGGTTAGACTTATGAGCAAGTTTTGGCCAAGTACAAGTGCTAATGACTTTTTTGAAGTGAAAAGCATTTCTAAAGAAAAAAATAGCCAGTACTGAAATATCTCACAGTCATTATTTACAATTTCTGTGTGATCCCTTGTCCAGATTTATAATGATGATTGCTTTGCCATGCAAGCAGAACTTATAACTGTGGATTTGTCTTTAATGCTATAATTAAAACCAGGATGATATTCACAGGCCCAGAATAATTTATAATTCTGGTGAGAGCTCTGTCTTTTAAGTGGCCTTACATAAGATATAATCTTCACTGACCTAAGCATGCAAACACATTTTTTTATACTCACTGATGTTTTCATCAAGGAATCAGGTTATTTCAACCTGATATGTTTAGGTAAAAGTACAATTTTCACAGCCTTTCTTAAGATTTTTATAATGTGTTTAAGTTATCTTTAAGTAAAACACTCCTTTTTCTTCTGTATGCCTCCAAATAGCATGTCTCTTTTAGTCCTTCCATAAGAGTTGAAGACCTGCCCTTTAACAGTCCTTTCATACTGCCTTTCCTCCAGAACAACATTTTCCATTTTACTGTCCACCCACTCACCACACCGCCTGGGGACCCTGCAGTGACTCCCTAGCATTCCCAGAGCTGAGCAGTCTAAAGACCAAAAAACTTTTTGATCTTCTTAAATATGGGATTGTTATGTAGTGTAACCCCCCAAATCTGATCTCCTACCAGTTCTCCATGTTTGTTGGAGGGGTGGATGTTCCTCATACAACAAGAAGACCAGACTGGCATCACTCACCCACTCAAGAGAGCAGAAATATGTTACAGCAATAGTCAGTGAGGGGTAGTTATATGGGGACAGGTGGAGAGTTTAGGTCCTCAAATATGATTTTTTTCTTACTGGCACACGTAGCTATTTTTGAATCCTGAATTTTCATTAACATGATTCCTCTATGGGTAACTTGTCCTTTTAACTTGTCCTTAAAGCTTTTGTTCTGGGAATATGGTCATGGAAGGTGTTTTGAGTCATGAACCTGCTTGTGCCTGGTAGTATTAATAACCCGGGGCAGAGAATGTTTATATAGTACTGAGCACCATGACAGCACTTAGTAAATAATGAAATAAATCACAGTCTTTGTTTCTGTTTAAATACTGTGTTTGCCCTCTGTGGATACAGATCTTCTGGATCCTGCTCAACAACCTCATTTGGGTGAAACTGGATATTGCGCCAATTTTATTCCAGCTCCTTTAACATGTGACAACAGTACAGACAACGCACTGGCTAACAAAGAACTCAGAGTTCCCCATCTAAACCCTGAAAAATCAGACAAAGTCCCTGGAACCTGCACTAAAAATATCCACCAGGATTCTTGATCTCTGTACAAATACACAATTAAGCAAGAAAAGGAAAGTAGCACATATATCCAAATCAACAGTTACAGCACGCAGAAACCATTAGGGTTCAAATTCACTGTCCCGTTCCAGACTTCTAGATGTGCTCTGAAAATACAAGGGCTGGAAAGTTACTCTGGTTGCTACAGAGGGGATGCCCACGCATGTGAGAGCCAACACAGAATTAGCAATGTGAAGACAACCCACACTAGTAAACTGTTTTGAAGCACCAAGCAAAGAGAAATTGGGAGGACAAGAGTTATTGCATTCTATGAACTTGGCCTTCCAGACCTGCACACAGGTGCAGAAGCAAGGGGGGATGTGTGCTGTGGAGAGAAGCTGTGTGTTTCTCTTTACAACAGCCTGAAAGTTTTTCAGGAATCCCAGTGCTTAAAGTTATGTCTCAGAGAAATCATACCATGGCTGACAGTGCCTAGTTCGCATATGTTTTCAATAGAAACATTGAAAATCGTTTCAAGATTGAGGCATATATATGTTAAATTTCAAGTATAAGCTGAAGAACAAATAGACCCATGCTAAATTGGTTTCTAGTACTGCCTGAAAAAATACTCAAGATGCCATCTAATCCAAGTGCTCCCATAGAAACCACCAGTATCTATGTGATCTCCTACCACCAGATCAGTGTCAAATTTGTAGGTGAGGTTACTAAATTTTGAGTTTGTTTTAATCCCTTTTAATCCCATCAGAAATTGACGAAGCTGCGAAATACTTTTATGGATAAATTCAACATATGTTGTGTTTGTAATATTTGTACTTTTCTAGAGATTTTGAACATAAAACATAAGTAAAGATAATCCCTATAAATGTGTAAACTCAGCATGTGTTTATTATGGAGTAATAATACTTAATCAAAAGATTTGCAACATTTGTCCGTAACTTTATTACTGCAGAGTGAGCTGCACTACGGAGCCATGAGCTGGTCCAGAAGACATGAAAGGTCAAAATTCAGCTCCAACAATGAGTGAATGAGGAGTTAAGGTATTACAAACTGCAGCCTCTGCAAAACCAGACCAAACTGCAGAGTTTAAAAGCCTCCGCCAATTCTGGAACAGAAACTAAAGTCTCCTTCTACCAATGGGATGCAATAGCAGCCAGGGGAAAATGGGATCAAGAAACAGTGAGGTGAGAGACAAAAGCTAGAAGACCATCAGCATGAAAGGTTATTTGCCATCTTAGGCATCATCAAATGCAGGCTGCATGCCCGATGAGTCTCGATAGTCCATCATAAGGTATTAAGTCCAGCAGAGGATTTCTTGTTCAGTTATGCAGGAGGCCAAGCTAGACAGTCTGGATGGTTTAGAATGTGCAGTTGGAGATTCAGCGCTGTCTACTGCCTGCTTTATGACACCGGTTGTAGCTGTGTTGAATGGTAACGGGTGAGTAGCAGCACGCTGGCAGCACTGCGGTTGCAGTAAGAAGAAAGGTACACGTGTGTCTCGAGGGTTCAAACATGCCCTGTGTCAGCAGTGAATTCTGCAGTTTGTGTTAATAGTAGGAGCAACACGAGTGTGCCGGCTTGCCATGGGGGTGGCCAGCAGTCAGGCATTCTAGGTGAATGGTATTTTTGGGGGCACAGAAACGACGAGCTGAAGGTATTGTCTGAAAATAAATCTCAGTGGAAAGAAAAAAGGGAGATACCATTCTGCATGTCTGGGCTAGTGTGAATTCATCAGGCTCCGTGTTTGAACAGAAGCCAGGTATAGCATACAAGTAACTCCTGTTTGCTGTGCCTGACCTAAATCCAAGTGTTGCTTTGTCAGGTTTTGTCCGACACACGTTCTGTTTCCCTACTGTGTAGTAATGCTTCTGGGTGTTAGCACTGGAAACCTGATGAGTCAAACACAGAAGTATGAAGACTGTATTGCAGCAACAGGGAGGAAGTGGGGACATGTAGCCTTACCATGTGTTTTATGGTGGTCAGAGGTTTCAGTTCATGTTAAAAGAATTATTATTTGGGAAGTTTCAAAGGATTAAACACATACCATCTTCACATGCTAGATGGCAGTGGGGCTTTGCAAGCAATCCACTTCTCTGCTAACAGTGCTTGTGGGGATATAATGTCTTGTTTATTTATTTATTAAATACTCATTTTTCAGGATTGACATCTATCAGAAACCAGCCCTGCACCTCCACTGCTTCCCATTCCTTGGCAACAGTCCTCTCAGTGAGAATGTGCAGCCAGCACAAGTCTTCAAGCTGCCCCTGAATCCTCTCTCATCTTCAGTCTCACTGGTTTTGGGGAACACAGGAGTATTACACAAGGGGTCGTAGGGTGGTAAGACAAGCATCTGCTATTTGACCCTCTGCCTAAAACTACCACATTGCCATGAATGAATAAGTTTCCAGTAGCAAGGAGCCAGGAACTGTAGTCGATAGGAAGACTGCCAGCTCCTCTGTGATACTCACTTTTGACTAGAGCATGAGCAAAGTCCCCCTGGTATGATATTTGTATGAACACTGAATCCTACTCACGCCTGATGCTGATGATGAGGCTGAACAGAGAAAATGTGCTCTATCCACAGATGATACCAAGGTCCTTTTCTCAGTAGAAGAACAGCAGGTGAGCTTGGTGTTGAAGGCAAAGAGGGTGATGGTATCATCAATGAGAGATGAGAAGACAACAGGCAATTGAGATTGTTGCAGTGTAAGTCCACTAGGGTCCCAAACCTGGGATGTGAGATTTTTCCAAGCAGTAAAGGCATTAAGTGTCTTTACTATTTCAAAGTAGTGTCTACTATTCCAAAGATCCATTTTTAAAGCCTAAACAAACAATTAAATAAAAAATAAGCAGTAATGAAATGGAAAAGAAAGCAGGGAGCCAAAAAAGGTGCGCCAACAGGTAGCAGTGAAGGGAGAAAAACAGCTTCTGGTCTAATTAGGTGACATGCATAAAGCTGCTAAGAAGCAGTGGTTTTGCTGCAGAAAAGAACTCCATCTCAAGTCAAGGAGTGGAGGTGAACTGCAATGAACTCAATGCACATTCCCCCTCATGCTCTTAGCACCAAGCGTGGGGCACCACATACGTACAGTTAGCTAAGCTCACACGCCTGGAGTGCGTGTGTCACCACAGTGAAATGGTTACAAATGTTGGCACTCAAAGGAGAACAAGGAAATATCCATAAAATTACCTTTTTGGAGGAAAGAGGAGGGAAGAAGTTGGAGGAGGTGGCTGTAACTTGACAACGCCAGCTCAAATTACATTATCAATATTACTGTATTCCCTCACTTACAGGAGATTTCCAGACAACATGACAGATGTGAATTTTAGAGACCGTAGAATAGTCTAAACCAAAAAGCAGTCTTCAGCTTTAACTAAGGCAGTACTGCTGTCCTGCTGTGGGATCAGTTGGGCCCTGAGTGCACTAATAGGCTTGAGCTGCCTTGAGGAGCCCGACCTGGGAGCCCCACCCTGGCACCTGCTGGTCCAGGAGCACCATGCCTGGGTCTGCACCATGGTGCTGAGGCACTGCCTGCCTCGGGGCTACCTGGGGCTCCTGGCTTGTTCTGCCCCATAGAGCAGCCCCACTCCTGCTGCTCCCTGACGTATATCTAAGAGTAAAACCAAAACTATCTCAAAAGCATAGGCTCTATTTATGAATTCTGTCCTGCTTGCAAAGCAAAATTAGAATTAGCTATTGCAGGATGGTAGACATGGAATAATAAGCCAAAACCAAATCTTTAAAGAAGGAAAATATATGCCTACAGTACCTGAATCAAGATCTCAGTGTACAATGTTACAGGCAGAGAGGCTGTACAAAATCCTTAGATATTTAGCCCCTTGTGTGTGTTCCCTTGTGTGTGGGAAGGGAAATGACAAATTAGTTTTCCTGTGGTGGATTCATTAGTATTCTGTCATTGGCAAGTCAGTATTTTTAGCTTAGTGAGCTCAAAATGTACTGTGGTTTAGGCCTCAGAAGCTACCCACTCCAGTTAATGAATCAAAAGAAAAAAAATGAGTATTTTTCCGAGATCTTTTATGAACCATCCTCCTTGCTTTGCTGGTTAGCATTAAGCGCCTATTAACTCCATTTCAGGAAGGTGGTGATTAAATTGGGTCAAATGGAAGTGATTAGGTTGGATTATCCCAGGTTGGATTATCCCCGTCATGGAAAAATTCACTGGAAGATCTCAGAGGGAGGAAGTTGCTATACAGATCCCAGCAAGTTCTGCTGGAAGGTATATGAATTTGCTTTTCTCCCTGCAAAAGAGCTATGGCCCAGCCAGGATCCATCTAGATGCCTCAGAATCACTTTGAATTGTTTTCATCTCGGAAGTCCTTCAGAACTGGTAAGGAAAGCAGATGGCCCAGCATCGCTCCCACTTGTGTGGTTCACCCCAGGTCTGCCTGGGCTGAATTTTGGAAGTGTCCCTGAAGGCACTGAAGCTGCCTTTCCTCAGGGGTCTTTAATGAAAAATACTCTCCTTTCATTTCTGGTGCTAAAAATCACTATGAAAATGTTCAGGTGGACAAGGAAGAATAATAACATGCCTGCTGGGAGAGCAAACTCTGGAAAGCCAGTGAGAGGGCCCAAAATGGAGAAAACAAATCTTGTACTTGAGACTGGATGGAGACTTGGGAAGGCACAGGGTGCGGTTGGTGTACATGAGCACATCTGCAGCACCTTCAGTGCTTTGGATTTGCCCAACCCAGAGAGCAATCTCTCTCCCATAGGCCATGAGAGAGGTCAGACTCATCAGTGTGAGCCTCAAATTTTCCTGAGAGCCCAGGTCAAGTAGAAGGCTCTGAAGCCCTAGATATCATGATTGAAATCAGCCCCATATGAGCATCTAACCTACACAGGCAACCTGTGCATGATTTATGCAACGATCCTGAGCTCTGGAGCAGACACATACCCTGGGAAGCCTCCCTCTCAGCACAGCCCCAATTTAAGGCCACCTTCCATTATGTGATCCTGCCACAGAGAAGCAAATAATTTGGGACTGTCACAATTACTAAGAAATAAGTTGCATTTTATTGCAGGGACAGATACATAGAGTTTCCTGTTGGCCAGCAGCCAAGGGGTTGCTTCCTCCTGGTGACGTCTCCGAGTGCTCTCTACGTGCTTTGCTTTGCTGCTCTATTTTATTGAGATTTTCATCAGACACCATGTCACCAACCCCTCTGTCATAACCCTTCGCTTCTTGTGCCATCAGAGAACTTCCCAAGGGAAATGGGGCCGAGACGTGTGTATGTTTATGTGTATGAGTATGTGCATGGGCACGTGGCTGTGCACACAGCTGTGTTTATTTTATGTTGCATATAGAAGAAAAGAGGATTATTTATGTTCTAATCACGATGTGTTCCCCAAGAGAAATATTTTCTGCTATGATTTATTGCTCTCTTCAGGCCTGCCCTCAAGCATTGTTCTATTTGGAGCCAGTCACATTTTTTCCATTTGGAAATGGAAATCTTAAATGTAATGGCATATCTAATGAAAAAAAACCAAACAACAGTTATTTGGAGGGAGGAGGAGTTTCACTTCTCTGTTTTCCCATTTTGTGTTTGTTTTCATCCTCCCATCTTCCTTTTCACTCTTTCTCCTGTTTTATCTCTGAAAAAGGAAGGAAAAACAGTATCTACAGAAAAGGCAGGAGCAATATTTTGTTCTCATTTTTGGTTAAGAAATTAGAAAAGTTCAAAAAGTTTTACCCAGAAAAAGTCTACATGAAAATACTTGTCATTTTCTGATTAGCACTGCTGTACTATCAATCAAAAGTATCCAGCCAACAAACCTGTGTAAATGAAAAATGGTTGTGCACTATACGTGGTAACTACAAAAGAATTTTTTTTTTTTTACTTCATAGTGCTTTACAAAGCTTATGCAAATGGCCTTAGAGCTCAGTTTTCTTTTTATCTCACAAATATAAAAAAAGAGAGGTTCCCCCACCTCCAGCCTTCTTTTGTTAGAGGACTTCTCAGAGGACCAATAAAATCAAATTAGTTTTGTAGGTTGAACGTAGAAGATACAGTAGAATGCAGATCTTTAACAAATTGAGCTTTTCTCCCTTGTCTTTCTCAGGAGTTTTGATTCAAACAATTTCAGAAGAGTTTTTACATAGTCTGAATAAAAATTCTTTTAAAATCCTTTTTTTTAATCTTTCCCCTTTAGTCCATTTTTAATTCCCTTCAATAGCTCAGGATTCCTTTCTGTTCTGAGGCATGAAATCCCTTCAGCTTTATTGCCTACACGGCAAAAAGCAAGAGATTATGAAAAAAAAAGAAAACAAGAAAAGAATGAAATTTTATTTTTTAAAAAAGGTCATCCATCACTACGCTGTAAAATACCAAAGCATATAATTTTTTCCTCTCTTATGAGTCACATCTATCAAGCAAGAGAAAATCCTGTGCTATTGTATTTGGTTTCTAATCTGGATGCACAAACGACACTGGCTGTAGCCTCCAGGGATGTTGTCACCAAACAAATGCTGCCATTAAAGTGTTGGTAGGAGGTCCATTAGGAAATGCAGAGAAAAACAATTTGGGGGGGGGGAGGGCTGCGTAGGAAAAGCAACTAATAACTAAATCTGGAAGTACAGCTGGGTGCTCTTAAATTAGAAATCTTTAGGAGGTCTCCCACACATCCCTGTAAGATTGCAAGATTGCTTGAGATCTTTTTGAGCTGTGCATGGCTGCAGATATGCTTCACCTCCTCTAGGTTTTCTGTCTGTTTTTTGCTAAGCTTCTCTATGTCTGTAAGCCTCTCTCGGTTACCTCCCCAGTGTCTCTCTGGGCAGATTCTCTCTGGCAAATTCTCCCATAGATAGTGTTGCTTGGCCCTGAAACGGGTGGGATGTCAAATTTTCTCTGTTTGCAGCCAAACTTTTTTTTTTTTCAGAAAAACACTCCGATCTGAGAGGACTAACACAGTGTTTGAGCGCTCTCTTGCAAGGACTAGTCCACAAAGGCTGTATTCTGCAAAGACATCTTAATGCATGTGTAATGCCTCTATCTTAAGCACACATAATTTATATGCATGTAAACAACCAGATTATCTCACCAGATAGGTGGACAGTTTTTCCAGGATCAGTGATTAGTTGAATATATCCTTACAGATAACAGAGGAAGAGAAGTAGTTCCTCTCTTACTTGATAATGCACAAAGCAAATTTCTTGCAGAATGGGAATTTCCAAAATACCTACAACAGATAGCATGCAAACTTTGAGGATGCTGCACACAGGAAATTATTACCACCATGTTTAATGGGAGGAAAAAAATAGCCATAAATTACTATTCCCCAATACCTTCCCTGTTAAGGCTAAAATTAATCTTGGTTTGAAACTAAAATAAACCAGAACTCTTGTCGTGCTTGTTGTTCCAGAACAGGAAAGATCCTCAGAGATCAGGTGCTTTGGGCTAAAGGCCTCTAGAGGTCACCAGAACCTAATTAATAAGCATTGCTAAACCCATCTGTGAAGTGTAAAATTTCTTTGTTTTGACTGGGACTTTCCACCTCTGCAGCTCCGGGTCTCCCCTCCAGCAAGGAATCGAGGCTGTCATTAGGCGTGAATAACATAAAACGCTTGCAAACCCATACCCTCCCGGAGAGGCTTGGCTATAGAGAAGTCAGCTTCCTTTCGGGTAAGAAGGCAGCATCACCCAATTGGCATCTTTTCCTCTGTGCACAGTTCCAATCTTACCTGCGTGCTTCTGAGATAAAACCTGGCCTAGCCTAGCTGTAGTCTCTTGTGCCCCAGGGGTGATGTCTTTGCCACACCTTTGTAAGCCCAGTGAATGCCAGGAGTATTACCAAAGTGAGAGGGATGCCAGTTCTTTCTCTTGTGCTGATACATGAAAGCAAGAATTCAAAAGGGAGCACAGGCTGAGCATGCAGATGAAGTAACTGGCAAAGATTTTTCTACGTACATTTTTGCTTTTCAAATTGTGATCTGCAAACACAGGAAACCCTGTAGAGAATAAGCTTTCCTTCCAGGTCACCCAGTGCTATATCTACAGGGAAGGTTTAGAGAAGAGCTGCAATTTGAGTAAGATTAAGTGGTTCTCATGAGGCCAGAGACCTCATCTGCTTCATGCAAGACCAAAAGGGAAAGCTCAAGTAATTTTCACAGAGTTCCCTCCAGGGTTTAGGAATGAGACAGGCTGAGGAGGAAGGAGCTGGGCACAGTTGAGGGAGAATATTTATTTCAAGACAGCAAACAGAAGCTGGTCATTTCAGGAGAAGTTCCTCTGAAGAAAGCAAAGGTATTTATTTTGGGAGCAGTTGCTGGAATGGAGGCCTGTGATTTCTCAGCAGAGGGATTTTTGCCTCCTCTGAAAAGCCAGAAGAGTTGAAGCCAGATGAGTGGTCTGATCCTGAGGGTCAGGATGCTGAGGGTGGTATGGGGCGAGAGGGGGGCTGCTGATCCTCACAAAGGGCTCCTTTGCTCTTAGATACAGGCTGCTGCAGGCCCAGGACATTTCCTCAGAGTCCAGGGAGTTTTTCTGGATGCACAGTGGGAGGTGAGGTCCATTCAACAGTCTATGCAGCAGCTTCTTTCCGTGGCCCTTCCTCTGCCTCAGGGGCAGCAGGTAACTTGTGCCCTGCTCTGGGAGCAGCAGCCCGCAGTAATAGGATCACCCTGAGTGTGTTTGCTGGGGATTAGCAGGTATGTTATTTTTGCAGACTGGAACTGTGACACTGCAGCCTGGCTGGAGTCCAAGTGTCGGTTCCTTATCCCATCCAAAGCCCCAGAGAGGTCAGCAACACCATAAAGAGAGGTACGTGCCCACGTGAAGGAGGTCAGGATTATTTTCGCTGTAGCATAATACTCCCAGAGAGGAAATGCTCCTGTGAATCATATCACTATCCTTTATTTTCTTCCCTTTCAAAAGATGCACAGATAGAGTTAGGGGCTTCCCTTCTTATCACTTCCCTTCCTAAGGCAGCGTCCTAGAGAAACTTTGCTGCTTCTTCCCCCTTCCAAACACCAATCTCATCAAAACTTCTCCCTGGCTGCTATCTGTCACAAACAGAACACCACCCCTTTTGCTATTTACAGTGCAATTAACCTTTAGCAAATTAGCCCGTGACTGTTATGAAAGGATTAATTAAGGCAACACACCCTTGACTTGTTCCCACCGTGCAAGTGGCGTGCTGCATTGGCAGCAGCATACCCATTACTCTGCCAAAACCCTTCCAGAGTCAGGGGCATAGTTTTGAAACTTTCTGCACTATCTCAGCAAATTTGCTAGCCACGGGGAGGGGCATGAGGAAGGGCAGACACAGTCCCGTGGAAGTAGCTATGGTGATAGAAGACTGTTCCCACCAGTGTGGGTGCTGCCCCGCTGCTGAATGTCACTGCCCTGGCAGCTAAGATGCGGGGCTATGCCTCAACCACCTCAGCTGAGTGTTTAAGCAGCCAAAGAAGGAAGTTGCTGCCAAAATATCCAGCCGTGATGTGCAGCAGCTGTGCTTTGGAAACTTACCCTATTTTGCCTAGCACTGTCAGATTTCCGTCCAGATTTCTGTGCGCATGTCTAGGAGGCGGAATGCACACATGCCGAGGCCAAGGCTTCCCAAGAGGCTTAGACCTCTGGCCCTTGCACAGCGGAGTTGATCTGTGCAGATGTGCAGGATGTGCCCTGGTTATTCGGACATCCCTGTGCTTGCTTCCAGGCCTTGGAGAACCCTCAGGCAGATAAGCCAGTTCCCCCAGTTCCAGCAGAGCCTGCGGGAAAAGAGGCCTTGGCCAGGGAAACCCAGCACACCAGCCCTGCCTCCACGTGGCTGTAACTCCTGGCAGAGGCAGGGCAGCCGGCAAAGGCAGTAACATCTTAAGGCAAAGCAGCTGTAGTCACCACGGTTGATGTCGTGAAGGCCGAAATCTCAGGACTCGAAGCTGCATCACAGAACAGTTCCTGCACAGCAGTGCTGTCGGCAGGCGATGCTGCCTCCTGGGGCCAGCGAGTCCCCTCGGCTGGGCGGTTGGTACCAGCCCTGAGCCGGGACGTCCTCTGTTCTCCCCTGGGCCCCCCTGGATTGACCCAGCGGCTCCGGGAGTGGTAACAGGGCGCCGGGGAGTTGTCTTGGCCACAGCAGAGAGGCTCCATGGAGGCTGGGGGTTCCCCCCCACCCTGCCCCAGTCCGTGCAGGAGCCTGGGGCAGTTGCCCGGCCCAGTTCTCAGTAGCTTGTAACCACGTTTGGCACAGCTCTGAGGGGTAGGGGAGGAACTGGCCCCGCACCCTGGTCAAGGGTCTCAAAAGTTTATTGCTCTGCTTCTTTGGGGTTTTCTTGAGGCAATTACTGTTTAAAAATTGCTGATAGCCTGCTGCCTGGAGAGCTCGCATAAATAACCCAAGTTCCCAGAGCCAAGAGACGTTCCCAAAATAAGCTGTCATGCCCTTCTTAATTAGCCGGACCAAAGATGCTGTTTGCAGGAAGAGGCTCCTTGACTGATTATATTTTTTTCTAAGATTTCTGTACTGTGTGGGTTAACAGCTACAGATTTCAGGCTAGGAAATGCCCACTTAAAGCTGCCTTTCCCAGATTTTTATCAATATTAATTAGGGCATAATTGAGAGAGAACACAGAGCAAAGGTAATCGTCTTAGTGTTCATAATCAACTTGTGCTATGCCCTGGAAGGGGAAATGGAAAGTGCCTTAACTTCTTTAACAGTCCACTAGCTGCTCAGCATCAGAGGCCTTGCTTCCAGGAGAGGTCACTGCTGACAACCCAGTTCACTGGGGATGGACTGTGACTTTAGATTGACTTGCTGGAAATCAGGCAGAGCTCATCAGTGTAGGCCCATATATGCAGTTGCTCTCTTTGCCTTGAACCCAAACCGAAGCAACCACCATTTCTTGGTGGATAAGCTTTCCCATATCAGCCTTTCCAAGACAAACAAAAGTCACAGGTCGATGTATTACGTTGAACTGCCACTTATTTTGGTTTACATTGATAACACTGAGTGTAAATGACTCCAGGCTTGGATTTGTGGTTCCTGTTGCCTTCAGCTGTGGGGGCAGGAGTGTTGTGAGATTTTGCTACCAAATCTCCCAAGAATCAGAGCCTTAAGCAACTACCTGGATGTCCAAGTAATTCCCATGTATCCAGCAAACTACCTTGGCCACTCCTCTTTCATGTTCTCTGTAGCAAATTAATTAAAGGCCTTAGCAATCAATTATATAAGAAGGTAAGTAGTTCTGATTTAGTACACTCATTTTATTGTCCTGCATCAACTATACTTTGTACTCATGCTATTATTATTCAGTTCATGGTGCGGCCTCACACGCTGCTATCACCACCTGTGAAGCTGCAGCCTTTCGGTTATGTTTTGGGCTTCATCAGCCGCCCCGCTGCTAAACTGCTGCTGCAACACGGCAGGGGAGGCTGAAACCAGCCTCAGCCCTTCCTCCTCCCTGCCCGCCTCTGGCGCGTTCCGAACAGCGCCAGGAACGCCCGCGCGGGGAGAGCGGGAAGAGTCCCGGGCTTGCCACCGCAACAGCTGCTGCTCCAGCCTCTCCTCCCGAGCCGGCCCGGAGGAACCCAGCGCGCCCCGGCTCAGGGCTGGCGCCAACCGCCCGCCCGAGGGGGCCGCCGGCCGCGGGAGGCGCCGGGCGAGGCGTTAAGGACTCCCGGGGACGGGGCCCCCCGCGGACGCCCCACTCCTCCCGTCAAACTGCCCTACCCTGACGTCACTCCGTGTGGGGCGGGGTCACTCCCGCGCTCTGCCCCGCCCCCCCGCAGGGACCGCGAGAGCTCGGTGGCTTGTCAGCGGCGCGGTGTGGCGTCACGGCCTCCGCGACTGCCGCATGCCCTCCCCGCGCCGGAAGGGCCTTGTCGCGGCGGTGACGTTGCCACTTCCTTCTTTCCCAGCTAGGCCGGAGCGCAGGTAGGAGCGCGGCCGCCGCGTCCCTCATCCTCCCCCATCCGCCCCCATCTGCCGCCGTCCGCCCCTCGGGCGCGGCCCGGCCGCTGCTGTCGCTCGTCGAGGCCTTGCTCTGGCGCTGCCTCCGCGCGGGGCGGGAAGGGCAGCTGCGCGGCGGGGGTGCGCTAGACCGCGGCCTGGTGGGGCCGGGCCGGGCGTTACCGGCTGCGGGGGTCATGGGGGAGGGGAAGGGGTGCCCTGGCTGGCTGGTGGCGTCGCTGACCCGTGTGCCCGCAGGGCGCCATGGGCCGCGTGATCCGGGGCCAGAGGAAGGGCGCGGGGTCCGTGTTCCGCGCCCACGTGAAGCACAGGAAGGGCCCCGCCAAGCTCCGCGCCGTGGACTTCGCCGAGAGGCACGGGTACATCAAGGGCATCGTCAAGGTAGGTGCGGGCGGGCCCCTGGCGGCGGGGCCGGGCTCCTGGGGGTCGGCAGTGGGTGCCCGCCCCCGGGTGGGCAGCTGGAAGGGCCCTCAGCAGCCTCCTCGTCCCCTGGCAAGGCCCTGGAGCACGCGTGTCCCTACCCTGTGTTTGCGTCAGGGGTCTGAGGTCAGCTGTGCTGCCAGCCGTTTGGATGTGCCTTATTGAGGCTTCTGATCTTTTGTTAAATAAGTCACACGTATTCCTTGAAACGTTAAGCTGTCTTGGATTTATGACAACATTTGAATAAAGCATCTGGGAGCACATAGACACCGGTATATTTTGTTGGAGCTTTGCTAATGTAGGAATACGAGCATGCTTTTGTATCAACTAAGAACTCCCCGTACCTCATCAGACATGGGTGAGGAGAGTTGTCCACATAATTCATTGCATGTTAATACTGAACACCAACAATATCTGTGTTTTTCTGAAAAATAGACGCATCTTAAGGAGCTTTGGTCACTTAGCTGTAGTGTAAATAGATGGTTGTGTGTTGAAATCTCAGTGCACTTCAGGAACAAAATTGACATTTTTCCAGGAGAAGAAGAAACAGTCTGTGCCCTCATTTAGGGGCTTCTATAATTTCAGTATCCTTAATATCAGAGGGTTAGAAACACTTCCATTCTCAGAAAACACTTGGGGAAATTGCTGCTTGTGTCCAGCTTGGTCTCTGCCCAAAGGTGATTGGGCAGCTAGTGAAAGTGAATTAATTTCTTAGTATGGAGAGATGTGATATCTGCAGAATGCCAGGAATGAAACAGTTCAAACACAACTAGTTTCAAGCAGCACACTTAACCAGAGTCGTCATTTTGTGATACAGATACTTGAGGCTGTATTGTTACAAATGTGAATCTTCAGCTCATTCACATCAGGAGAAATAAAGATTCCTCTGAGAAAGGTGGATCCTAGTGAGAATTACCTCAGTCATCTCTAGTTTTTCTGGTTCTTTGATTTCTGCAGAGCCTGTGGCAGATGCTGTAACCTGTTCTAAAGCACATCTCTGTTCCAACAGGACATCATCCATGATCCTGGCCGAGGCGCTCCCCTTGCCAAGATTGCCTTCCGTGACCCATACAGGTTTAAGAAAAGAACCGAGCTGTTCATTGCTGCTGAGGGTATTCATACTGGTCAGTTTGTTTACTGTGGCAAGAAAGGTGAGTTAAGACGAAAGCGTGTTGCCCTGGGCAGTTTTGGAACACTAAAGCCAATGTCATCTGAATGTGTGAAGTTTGAGATGTTTAAGTTCCATTGCAAGCTGTCACAAAGCAGTGGCTTCTACTAGCTTTAAGCAAACCTAATTTTCTTTCTTGGAGATTGCGATCTCAGGCAGCCTGTTCGGATTAACAAACCTAACTGCAGTTTTGTCAAGTGTTTGGATTGTTCTATCTGGAGTCCCATTTTGCCTGCCTTTCTGTTACACTGAATGTGAAACTTGTGTTTCAAGACAGAAAGTGCCCTTGCCTGTTTCTAACTGAAGCATTTATGCGGTGCCCTTCCTCTGTGCATGGGGGCCGATGTTAAGCAGAATTGTAATTCAAGTACAGGAGCCTGAATGAAGCTGTTGATACTCTGATTGCTCTTTGCAGCTCAGCTGAACATTGGCAATGTTCTTCCTGTTGGCACCATGCCGGAAGGCACCATTGTGTGCTGCCTGGAGGAGAAACCTGGTGACCGTGGAAAGCTGGCCCGTGCTTCTGGAAACTACGCCACTGTTATCTCTCATAATCCTGAAACAAAGAAAACCCGAGTGAAGCTGCCTTCTGGCTCCAAGAAAGTGATTTCTTCTGCAAACAGAGCTATTGTTGGTAAGGAGTGACAGCTGTGAACTGGTCTTGTCACTGAGTTTGTGTACTGCTAAGCAAGCTTTCCAATGGGGCCCCAGTTTCTAGTGCTGTCTTGAAAATAGCATCATTTACAGGCTGGACCCAGGATCATGCACAGGTACGGTCTGTGCACAGGTGCTTAACTTGTATATTACACGTGCATGACTTTTGGTTAATGGTAGCTTACATTTGTAGGTGGTTTGACCTAGTGAGGGGACAGAAAAGTAGATGTTCATTGTGCTGAAGCTGTAATGGAATTGCTCAGCTTGTAAAATCTCTAGTCCTCAGGAGGAACTTCTGCAGAAAATGGCATTAGTGGTTTCCTGCTTTTCATAGGCTGGCTGAGGCTATAGGGGTAACGCTGGAGGTGCTTAGCTGCTGAAGCTGTCATCAGTTTGGTGAAGGTCTGTTAAGGAATGAAAATACTGTTGTCAAGAAGCAGAGGTTTTACCAGGTTTGTTGTACACTTGACTGACAGCTGAGATGGCTGCTGTACTCAGTCAGGCAAGTGACACTTGCCTGCCTGTGAGTAGAAGACATCAAAGTGAGCAATTGGTCTGTTACTCTAGTAAAATTGACTAAATACATCATGAAGTAACTAGGTATTAAACCTTAAAGTTCTTGAAAGTCCCCTGAGCTCTTTAGATTCATACTTTCGTTGAAAATCTATTGTTAATGTTACTCAAGAAGTTTTAGCAGTAAGACCGGCATTAGCCTTAGAAAGTGTTAAACTCAATCCTGTACCTGTGGATTGAAAAACAGTAATTAAAAGTACGTGTCCCCTTGCAGACCACTTAATGTGTGGCTAAAAGCTTGAGTCCAATCTTGCTGTTAGCGTTGGCTGGAAAATACTAGTTTGAACACACAGCTGGGATTGTTCGAGATCAGTCTTCAGAAGTTTATTCGTAGAACGTGAATATTACTCGGAATTAGTCTTGTTCTTAAGCACTTTCTTGTGCATTCTTGTATTTGCATGTTACCATTCCTGCAATTTTTTTCAGGAATTGTTGCTGGTGGAGGCCGTATTGACAAGCCCATCCTGAAGGCTGGCCGTGCCTATCACAAATACAAGGCAAAGAGAAACTGCTGGCCACGTGTCCGTGGTGTGGCCATGAATGTGAGTCTTTTTTCAACTGGAGTTTTCACTTTTTTAAGGGTTAGAAAGGAGTTGTTTGATATGGGGAGGAGTCTGGCATATGTCTGGAAAGAAAGCTTCGCAGATTACCCTGTAACTGCACATGTAATTAGGGCAGTTACCAGCACTTGATAGCTACTATGCTGTATGAAAAACGAAGCAGTTAAATTTCTTGTTCCCTTAAATCAGTTTATTGCTGTTAAACATCATTACTCATTTCTGTTGTTAATTTTATTGACGACTTGCTTTCCTTTTCCACAGCCTGTAGAGCATCCCTTTGGTGGTGGTAACCATCAGCACATTGGCAAGCCTTCAACCATCAGGAGAGATGCTCCTGCTGGGCGCAAAGTTGGTCTCATTGCTGCCCGTCGTACGGGCAGACTGCGTGGAACAAAGACTGTGCAGGAGAAGGAGAACTAAAGACCCAGTATGGAGTTTACAGAATAAATTTTTAAAACATAGTTTTGTGTGAAGTTCAAGTTATCTGTTGCTGAAGTGTAGATAAAATAGGGATAATATACAAAAGGGGAAGTTGTGAGGGGAGATGAAGTTTCCACCCCCCCACCTTGAAGAACAGGAATTCTTTCAGCCAGCACAGTCCGTCTGTAAGCAGGTACTGCGGGCTAGAATAACACTTTGTGTAGATGCTCTTGTACCCTGACGTGATGTTAACATTGGCTGGTTGCTTAGGCCTGACAAAGAGTTACAGACTGATCACATAATCCCTTGGTTACCTGGTTTAACCTATGAAATCTAGCTGAAGTGGCTAAAGGGTGCTTGGTTTTCCAAGTTTGGAGGCTCTAACATAATTGTTTTCCATTTTTATCTGCTGTGTTTCTTTGGAGGAAAAGCTTGTGAGAGTAGTAGCACTCCTTGCAGAGGACATGTTTCAGCTACTCCTGCTGTCAAGTTTGGGCCTTCTATTTGAAACATCAAGCTTCAACCAAATCAAAAATACTTCCCTCTGAGCACAAACTTGAAAGTTTGGAGTATTGCGCAACCTCCCACCTTTATTAATCTGTGTTTGGAAAGGGCAAACAGCTTCAAAATTCTCTTGCAGGCTGTTCAGCAGATTGGGGTCCAGCTTTGCATGACTGGATATTCCTCCGTAGTGTAGTAGCATGGGTAGTAGCACTCGTGCTTCACAGTAGGAAGCCATATTCTCATGAGAAGAGCTGTCTTGTGGAAAGCCAGCGTTTTTGGAGGGGTGGGGAATGAGATGAAAGTTGTGGGTTTTATTGCAAGATGGCTTCATTCACAGCCACCTTCCTGAACTGGCCTTTGGAGAGAGAAAAAAAAAAGGTAAATATCAAAGCAGCTGGAGCTCACCTTCTGAGGATGCCTAAAGCAAGGACTCCTGTTCCTGTTCTGCAGCACCTCTGGCTTTGCTGAAGATGGGTGGTGCTGAGGGCACCACAGCAGCACCCCCACTTGCTCCGTAGCTCAGCCATAACTGGTGCTGCTGCAGCTGGGTGTGTGTGCCCGGGGTTGCAGCACACCTGTCTGGTAGGGGGGTGTCCAGGTCTTGGGGGCTCCCTGGCATGTGTAACTGCTGCAACAAAACAAACGCATCAGGGGATAAGTGTGTCCCCCACCTGCTGCAGCTCAAGTGCAGGAGCCAGTCCATCTGGTGTCTTCAGCCAGTGTTGCCTCTGGTGTGAGCCATCCACCCGTCGAAGGGGTCAGGTCCAGGTTCTCAAGGCTGACTGCCTTGCAGGCTCCCTTTAGTCACACTCACTCGGTTGTGATTAACTCCTGCACAGCTAGAAGTGCTTCCAGCATAGACATGGATTCCTTAGTTAGATGTTCCCAAACACAGCAAGGCAACAATCCTTTGGAAGGCATGACAGTGGAATATTAAAATACAAACCCATTTTTGCTCCTCAGAGCAAAAGATTCTTTCCCTTAAAGTACATGGTAGTTCACATACAGCAATCAAAATAATGCCCCTGATGCTGAAATGCTTGTGCCAGCTCTTCACGTACGAGTATGACCTTATATTGACAGGAATCCAGTGTAATGCAAGGCAAGGATAGAGAAGTTACTGATTTTTTATCTCCACTCACAAAAATAGTAACTATGGCTGGCAACACATGTCCCGAGAGGGAAAGGTGATTAAAAAACCCAGACACCTTGAAGGAAGAAAAAGAGCACATTTGGGAAAAATCTAAAAAGCAATTTGACAAGTTTTGTTTCCTTTCATATACCCTTAATACCATCAAAGTTTGTGAAAGTTCATTGTCTCATCTTTCTGCAATGAGGTCAGCAGCTCTTGCTTATGCGCCTGTATTCTCCTGACATGAATCTAAATTTAACGCTCCTTCTCCCAAACAGAAGTACAAAAACAGTTACAAGTATTTAATGTTGGCAACAGCCAAGTTTAAGAAAAAGATTTCACAATACTTCAAATACATGACAAGTTTCCTCACATGAGAGCTGTTCTTTCAGGATGTTGGTGCAAAGAACTTCCAGAACAATTTGCATTAAACGTGCCTGAAGGACTCGCAGAAACCATGGTTTCCAACCATGTTTGGATGTGTTGATTCCATATATTTTCCAGGGAAGCAACAGATTCTTACAGATGTACAATATTGGAATTTAATTCTTTCAGAGAAGAAATTTACTCTAGAAACTTTAAGTCCAGTAACAAGTAATTTAAAAAACCCACAGTGATACCAGCAAGTGACCACAATGTAAGACATTCTTCAGGGGCAAAATGCTCCTCCCAGCACTAGCACCATGGGTGCTAAAAATTTATGAAAATAAATGGGCCAGAAGAGGGAATTAAAGAAAGTGAATGACTGAAAAAATCAGAGGCTCTAAAGAAACCAACCTAAAAGGAAAAATGGCAATAAGCTGAAATATGTTTTCCAAACTGAAGGTCTAACTTAAGCTATAGAATAGAGGGTGAACTCCATCAGATTACATAATAGGGGAAATTATGATAACTAAAAATGTGACAAGAGTAAAAAAAACCCATAAAAATACGTTGTTGAGTTACTAACAAGCTTACTTCAGCCTGGGAGAATCTGTAAAAGCACTCGAATGGGAAATGAGACTGAAGTTGATGTCAGTCGCCAGTCACTGCGTGTGCTGACTGGAGCGTGGCAGGCAGGAGGTTCAGCTGACCAGGGCAGCAGCTCCTGAATTTACGTTGTAGATATCAGAATTTAAACAAGACAGGGACACTGCAAAAAAGCAAGGTGCCTTCCTTTACCACCTTGGCTGGAAACATCCTTGGCGTAGGCTTCCTGCTGTGAAAGAACAAAACAGTGGTGCAAACAGCAGCATCAAGTGGGACAGTATTCAGACGATTGATAAATCAAGAGGGGGGAAACACAAAGGGACATGCAAGGAAACCATGTAAGGGGGAAAAAGGTCGGAGCAAATCCATCCAGAGAGTTTTTGCAAGGAGAGGGGAAGATGCTTCAGCAACAAAATCATAATGCTGACTTTGTATGTTAAAAGTTACCAGGTAAGGGAGTATCAAAACCAAGAAAAGTGCTTAGGGCCATATTTTCAGCTAATGTAAAAACCACAGGAGCCCAGTTTCTCCAGTTTCAGGGACTTGGGTGATCAATAAATCATCAGTCTCCAGAGAAATTAAAAATTGGCCTTTTTGTCCTGCGGCATTAATGAATTCCCAGAGAGAAATGTGGGAACACATTCATGGGAGGTGCTCTACGTTTGTGCTGTCTTGATCAAAAGCTTTCTTCTCCCAGTTTATAGCACCCCTCAGCTAGTAATAATCTATACGGATACATCCAAAATTTATCTTGAATTCTTTATATTGAATTCTTATTTTTTGCAAAATGTTGATGTCCAGAGAATTCACACACACGTCCACTCAGATGGACAAGTGTGTGTGTGTCCACTCGACAGAACAGAGCTACGATAAACTCAGGTGTTACCTGCTTCCACAGCTGTCTTCTTTAAACTGTTTTTTTATTTAATGTTAGTACTACAAATTCCCAGTAATTTGCCATTGTTTTGTATTTTCATTTACATGTCTTCAAAGCCAGTGCCCAGAGCAAACAGCGAACCAGAGGTTTCCACTAGCTCTTCACTACACCTGCTCCAAATTACTTTCATGTGATGGCCCTTGCTCTGGCAGAGCAAAGCAAGTGGGTAATGGTCACACTGGGGAAACAGGGCTAACAGCAGCTACCTGGCAGCCTGCATCAGCTTTTAACGGCCAGGAATGGGAAAGGACATCTGTCCCTGGAGTAACCACGCAAGAAGGAGGAGAGGCAATTGTAATTTACAGAAGCCTTTGGCCCTCAGCAGGCACACACGTGGAGTGACCCCCTAGAACGTTCCCACGCAGCCACCTCTTCTCCAGCGACTACAGTGTGGTCAAGTCAGTCCTTACATGCTGGAATAGATTCAAAGGCAACAGAAAACCTGGCTACTTTCCCAAGTTGAGGACACCCCAGCTTTATCTCCCCGTCTTCGTCACAGCGAGTCTCTTCCATCAACAACTTCATTGTATCATATTTTAATAAATTCAACACAAGAGTCCTCTGCTAGCCCATTCTTCAGGTTAAGTCCACATTTTATTTATGGTTTTCTGTTGGTACTTCAATCAGATTTATATATACATAATCTAAAACCTACATCAAAATCATGTTGACTGCTCTGAAGACCAAGAGAAGTGACACGATTGAAGCTTTCTTCCATAGCTACATGGTAAGTCTACATTCTCACAGCAGTTTTTTGGTTCAGGTTGCAGAAGTGTTCAGAAAGCCAATGCCAGGTCTCTCTCAGACTCGGAGTGGGAGGGTTAACACAGTTCTCTTTCAGCATTTCAGTCTTACACACACCCACCGTAGCAAGTGGTAACATTTCTTTCTAGACACACACCTGGGCCAATCTTCAAAATTCTGGCTTTTCACATTCTCCTGTTCTAACCCCTCAACATACCGACATAGCTAGAAACTGATATACCTCTGTCGCGGTTTAAGCCCAGTCCAGCCTGTGGCTACATTATTTGAACAATGTTAGTTGTGAAAGGATTTTATGCTACTTTACACTGGTAAGGAGGTAGCATGAGAGACGGAGTAGAAGTGTTTGTGAGTCCATACAGTGCCACCTGAAAAAATGCCAGATCCTTCGTTCTGATGCAAACATACGTACCTAATTCTTGGAGTCACGTTTCAAATGGTTTTGTACATCCCTAGGGGGAGGCAGGGACTACCCTGTGCCTGCCCAGCAGAAACTTTCATGCTGCTGAAGCAACTTAATGGCATCTCACCCTGCAGCAGCTCAGCAATGAACATCAAGAGGTAGAAAGTATTAACAGAACAAGCTTGGAAGCCTCTCACTCAGCCCACTCCCTGTCTTTACTTGCCCAGATGATTCAACTCGGTGCAGATCTTAGAGAAGAAAAATAATACAAAATACTTCATATGCTACTTCATCATCTTCCTGCTAGAAATCAATTCTTCCATGCTTGGGGAAACCTGTGGTTCAGGCAAGTTCACACCAGGAGGGCTCAGACCCCGCTGCTACCAGTGGTGCGTGAGCCCAGCCAATGTGCGTTCAGCATCTCCAGTGCCCGAGGAATTTCAAGCATGACTCTTCCCCCTTCAGTGAAATATTTCCATTCCTGCTATTCCACCTGCTCTTAATCACACAGCAGGACAGGTAGACAGAATTTGTAAATATTACATCTTGAAGACCTAGTCTTCATTCGTCTAAGCTTTTGAATTTGCTTCCAGAAGAATAAGGACTCAAAAGCATGTACCAGAATTTAAAGTACAATCAAGTATATTAAGAAGTGTCCAAGTTTTCAATCAGCCTTCTTTTCCAAAGTAGATTCCAGCGAGACCTACCACTTTTATTCACTTGTAGAAACTAACTGTTCAAGATAGAAAATGAAGCAAAAAAAACCCCAAAACAAAACCCAATAAGCTACACACTATTTCAATTCAAGACTGCCATCAGTAGCATGAAGCCTTTATAGCCCACATAAATTCTACGAAGATTTAAGAGATGAACAAGCCCACCTGGTCAAGGCGTAAAAGGCTCTGGTTTGAACAGCCAGGCTGCCTGGCAAATCTCGTTCTTTTATAGCGGCTAACAGCAAAACAGTAGGTGTAGGCAGAAAAGGAAGTAAAAAACATCATAGTAAATGAAGGGACTTGATTCCAAGAAAATAGGAAAACATTAAATAGAAAATGATGCTGGCCTAGTAATCCAGAGTGAGAAATTTGTTAAGAAAGAATCATACAAAACGATGGATAGGAATTTAGGAGTGACGGACAAGAACTGAGCAGCATTTTAATAAACAAAGCTGCAAAAAAGGCCAATACCTTTAAAAGCTGCATCCACAGAGGTATAATTACAGGAAAGAAACATAACTGCTCACTTAATGGCTCAGGTGAAACCACAGTTGGAAAGCATTCATCCAGTCCTGGTCATTGCACGAAAACAGAAACAGCACATCATGACAATGAAAATGGAAATGGGGATCAGGGAGCCTGCTTGTGTGGCAAAACCAAACATTTGATTTTGCTCTGGTAAGGACTAAAGGAGACATAACTGCAAGTGCACCAGGAAGCTGTAAAGCTGTGCAGCTGACACTGCTTAGGGCAATATAAACTAAGTTACTGGAAAAGCAGTTGTAAAGTAAGAGTAAAGATTAACATTATCAGACATTTAAAATAGTACAGAGACAGAAAAGAAGGGAATGGTCTTATTTTCCTGCACTGGATGTTCTTCTATGGTTAGATTTTGGATGAATTAATAAACCCTGTTTTCCTTTTTTCTCCTATTTTAATTATTCAAGGTTAGCTCATTGCTAAAAATTAGAAGATATTTGCACATTATTTGCCCACTGAAGAATGACACTCTCATTTCAGAATTGTGCTGATGTAATTAAGGCTATATTATATTCTTCCAAGGAAACAGCCTGTGGTTTTAAGGAATTCTAAAGCTAAAAAAATACAGCTGGGTATTTAAAATCTGATTAAAAGTTAGCCCTTAGTCAGAGAGTGTTTTTCTCCTTCAGTAACCGGTTCTCCCATGCTTGTTTTTATCTCATTGTCTGCAAATAAGTGTAAATAAAAAGCAAGTAAGTAGCTGTCTATTGTGCTACCCACCAACTTATCTGGCTTGATCCCCGAATCACCAACTTCAACTCTTATGGTGCCGAAAACAACAAGGACTCACAGAAATGCTCTTGAAATCCATGGATTCAACACAGCTTGCATTGGAAAAATCAGATTACAGGATGAGGATTCTCTGAATTTAAGTGCTGGAATCCATGTCAACACACTTCCCTGAACAGCCTACCAGAACAGACACTGCAGGGGCAGGACTGAACACCTGCTCTTGTAAAAAAGGACAAAAAATGGCTATTTGACATTTTTAAACAGTTAGTCCAAGGGAAATTTTTAAACCTCAGAAATAAAAGGACATTTATGGTACAAACCTTAAGAAGTTACATAGTGTAAAAAGTGACAGTGCTCAGATTGGGTTAAAGCCCTTCTAGTGCAGTAGAGCTGTCTGATGTGTAAGGAGGGCAAGTCTCAGCATAAACAAATGTATGAACATGACAATCCCCAAAGAGCAATAGAAGGCAGCTATAATGAACAGCATGGAGGGCATATATAGGGCATGTTGCTGCTGCACAGCAATCTTTACTGCACTACTGTAGACCGATTCTAGCTGCAAGCCAGAAAGAAAATGCACCGAGCTTTAAAGAGCTGTCTGCTGCTGTCTTCCTCATGAGACCACTTGCAAGAGGAACAGAAATCATGCAGAAGGATGTAGCAGGGTTTCTTTCACCCTGCTTTCTGTTTATTGTAGTACTGCTGTGCAGCACACAGTATCTACAAGATGGTTCCTACATCTCCCCCAGAAAGCCTCCTTTGTCTTGCGAATTCCCAATTTTGGGAAGCCAAAATTACTGTTGTCCTGATTACACTATGCTGGAGCAGGGCCACAAACAGGAAACTTCCACACTCGTCTTAAGAAATGTGAGGACAGCATCAGCATCTCACCCTCCCAAAAATTAAGGTGCATGTTTTTCACCACAGGGGTGAATTTGCTCTCAATGTGAATTTCTACGTGTGGACTAACAATGTTTAGCCAAGATATTTAAACACTTAATTGGTTACTCTGCAGATTTCCTAACATACCACTTCTTCCTCTAATGTATATAGTTAGTCTTTAACTTTCATTTGAAGTTAAATGGATTGCACTGAAAGCCTCATTGCAATGCCTAGTAAATGAAACACGTGCCAACAAAAATGTTGAGCCATTTTGCCTTGACAGAGTTTATCAGCCTATTTATTTCTGGCAAAAGACTCAGAGGTAGACAAAATTTATTGAAACAAAAAATGAAGTAAATTGCTACAGCAGCCAATTTTTCCCATTAACTTTGGCAGGATGGCTAATCTTGTTCTCTCCTGGAACTTAAGAAATACACAGAATTTTTTTTGAAATTGCTTTCTGATGATACGTATGCTAAAACACAAGAGCTAGGCACAACAAAGTGGCTGAGAAGGCATAACAGAAATTACCATATTTTTCTCATGTCATCTGAAGTAAAGTTTCCCTGTGAGAAAAATACGAAATGTCATTGTGGAATTTAATTTCTTCCCAGCTCAATTTCAGCAAGAGACACTAGCTTTAAAAATAGGGAACTTAAATTTCAAGAGCTGGTAGTTAGCAGGGAAAATATTCCAAGTCAAGCTTTTCTGCTTGTGCATCACCACAAAATCAGGTTCCGCATGGCAACTTCAGCTCTGACTGAACCCTGGGCAATCTCATTGTTGTCAATGGGATAACACAGGTGTAGGCGACCAACTCTGTGACCGAAACAGGACACTTACTGATAGACAAACAGTAACTGAACTCCTTTTACATATATGGCTGTACTGATCTTTTAACACTAAGAGAAGCAAGTGCTAAAAGCTTATTTTAGTCACTGAACAACCACAATCCAAATGTACAAGAGGGAGAACTTTGCTTAGTAAGGTTATGAATTTCTCCCTAGGTAAAACTACATATTAATCATCATATAACATCACTTACGAATTTTCAGTTTCTATGTACTTGATGTTATATTGTCAGGAATGCGAGTAATTGCTTTATTATTTATTGGCTCATTTTACGGAAGACCAGAGATTCCCTAGCAACGGTCCTAAAGAGAAAACAGGACTGAAATTAGCGATGGGGGAATTACATCTTTAGGCACTTTGAGGACTATTATTTTAAAGTGTGCCACCAACAATGAGGTACCGTGTATTGCCTGAAAATGACCACTGCCAAAATGCTGTGACAGTAACATGCATATGAAACTTTGTTTGTACAATATTTGTTAAGTACAATTCAAAATTGTTTTGCCCAGAGTGAAGAAAACATTGCACCTTTTACTGTAGCTATCTGTTTAAAAGCAGCAGCTGCAACACACAGTACAGACTATCCTTCTTCAAAGCCACAAAGATGTACAACATTCTCAATTTGCCACCTGAAAAACAAGTGCCTCTGCAATCACTCTCAATTCAGGGACAGAGGTGTGTATGACTGAAGAGTCACAGCCTTAAAGTGTCACAGGTTTGACGTGTCTCTACAATCATTGCACTATTAAAAGCAAACACATTTGGCAAGCCTGAACTAGCACATTATAGATTTTTACCTATATTGTAAAAAATACATGATCACCTCTGGGATAGCTTGTTTAACAATTACTGGTCCAAATAAATATGAACTATTTCAACTTGAGTATTCAGGGTAGAATTTTTGAGCTAAAGCCTCCAACAAGCATTCCCAAACACAAACGGGAACACTATCCAAATTTACTAAGACCAGGTAAAATGGTGTTACTAAAAAACTATGAAAAAAATCAGAATTAATTTGAGCACTAGGGAAAGCATGGAAGCATAAAAGCAATCATTGCTACACAGCATATTCAAAAAAATTTTTTTGTCCCTTCCTTATTATACTAAATGCCTAAGAATGCACTTGCGACTGAATTTTGCTTTGTTCATGTCAAAACTACAGACCTTTAATTTGATAAGCAGCTTTGTTTCTATCATTTGTAAAAAACACCATAAAGTTTGTGCTCATTAAATATATATATGTATCTATAAAAACATACAAAAAGTACAAGATAGATCACATTAAGAAACTTTTACAGTGTAATTGTCCTGATAATTTTATTCTTAAGGGCCAATTCTTTCTTTGTGCACAAATCTCAATGTGACTGTTGTTCCAGAATTCAGCATAGTGCCACTGCACAGAATTCACCTTTCTGTGCAGTCCATTAAAAAAAAAACACCCCAAAACAACACACACCACAGGACAAAACATTCTTCTTAAATCAAATTCTATTTGTGAATTCAGCAAAATAATTTCTATAAAATAAAACAGCAAAATATTTAAATAGTATAGGGTGGGCTGTATCTGTTTTGCAGGGGTATTTGGTTTTTAGACAAGTTCCAAAAAAGTTACACACATTCAAGTTACCAATTTTCATTTAAATACAGTATTTACTGATGTGTTTCTTGACGTCTTTAAACAAATGTTTATTCTGGAATAGAGATACCTCAGAATTGTATTTGACTAACCAGTAGTTTCTTTTATAATTAAACCCTGCTTCTAATGTTAAGATTTCCTGTATAATGGATAAAGAGCTAAGACAATTCTCGCTTTCAAGTAGAACTGTGAACGAGCAGAAAACCAGCAAGTTAACTTGGTGCAGTGGCACTCACAAGTACTGTGTGATTTTGTTGACTTCCACTTCACTGGGATGCAGTAGAAGGAAAGTGTTAGAAGTTAATCTAGTAAGCTCTACCAAAGAAACAAAACAAGCACACCAAATACAGTCTATTATGCTCCAGGCATCCTGGCATAGCAAATTTTTGCATATTTGTTTTAAATCTTTTAAATTCCTATTACTGAAAACTAAGTGTTCTTTATCCCACCCAGAGACAGAACTGTCAAACATCAGATGTGAGGAACATATGTGAAACTGAAAACCACTTGTTTGTCACATTCTCCCTCCCCATTTTATAGTCTAGGTGTAAGAAGAAAAAGTTCTGAGCAATACAGTTGTCACATTGGGACAACTGCTGTCACATTTTTTTTTTCCCCCTCATTGGCTACACTAACTTGGTGTGAAGCCATGCTAAATGTTACAGCATAACTATAGCTTCAAAGTGATTAACCTAATACCAGAATGAAAAAGGCAATGAAAAAAGATCTAGAAACAATGTTACATCACCAATTTTCCACATCAACCAAATAATTAAAAGGTTACCAGCCATTACGTTGCTCATAGTAAAATCGACTCCAGTGGCAAAGAATTAACATGAAACTATTTTTGTGGTTGACATGGATAGGCTTTTTTGTAAAGGAGTTGATCCGACTGCCATGAGGCAGGCAACACTGGTTGCAGAGCGCAGCAGATATATCAAGAAATTATTTTTTTGTTTTTTTGTAGATCTGTGAGTCTCATCAAGACAAAAAAAATGTTTCTTGCTCAAGAATTAACAGTCAAACATTAATATACTATATACACCTTTGCCATTTACACATTAGCATCAGGCCATTTATTACAAAACACTATACACTTTCCACTGCAGGCGGGTTATATATTGACAGCAATTTTCTGCAGATAAGACAGTGAATAGACTCTCCACTCCATGTTGATTAGGAATAGTTTTTCTAGTTTTAAATATTAGCCAGACACAGAGAAAGGTTGGACTGTAAGGCCTGGGTGCACAGTCTTGATGGAGCAAGTTAATTGATTATGTGCATTTCACTAATCTTTTGTCTGAGGCGGGGAAACTTCTTCACTGCCTTCATAATTTTCTTGTGCTCGTTGGCCAGTTCGCTGAGGGTTGTTCATATGATGTGCTGCCGGGCCTGTATATGGCTGTCCATGCACATGGTTATTCTATAATAAAGCATAAACATTTTAAAGGGACGTTAAACTTGTGGACCATTTCCTAAACCGTTACTTGCTTTACCCCTTTACATTCAGACTACTGAAAAGTACTCTCAAGCACACTGAACTTTTTGTGCAGCAGTATATATATGAACACACATCACAGTTTCTTCATTCCTCTGAATCACATCCTTCACTTACCTTTTTCATTTACACAAAAGGTAAACAAACTTTCAACTTACAAAGATAAAAGGATTAGTTAAAACAGTCATCTCAGCTTTTGAATAACATTTACATGCAAAGCAAAAGCAGCAAGAAAGAAAGAAAGGGAGATGAAAAGAGGCTGCCTATGTGCTGCAGACATTAAACTGTGCAGATATTTTATCAACAGATTCAACCAGCTTGATTTTTTTCCGGAGACAAGGGAAAAAGCATACCTGTATTTATGCAGCATACTTTAATTTTTAAGAGCGAGAATAATGCTACAGAACTGAATGAAATCTAGACCAGTGGTTTTCTCCAGATGCTCTGTCCCAATTTAGTAAGTCACACACACATCTGGCAAATGAAAACATCTCATCTATGTACTGTTTTGTAGAGTTTAACCAACCGTGTAGAAACTAGGAGTATGAGGATTGTGTGTGTTAGTGGGAAATGCCATCTCTTGCAAGAAAGTGAACACATCACACAGGTAATGGTGAGGTTACAGTATGTGTCTGAACTCGGGAGCTCAGAAAGGAGTGGGAAAATCTGCATAACTTACCAACTGCTCTGCTGAGAACATCAAATAAAGAAAGCAAGATGGAGGGAAAATGGGTTTGGGCAGGAAAGGAAATTATATTAGCAGATTTGGAATATATAAACTACATTGCAACAAAAAATGGCAACTAAGTGGGGGATCTACTAATTTAGTCAATTCAATAAAAAAACTGGTTATGATTTCTTTCAGATCTGGCTTTCCACTGAAAGATATTAACAAAGCAGCCATTTAACGTAAAAACAGATTTAGATTTTATATGTACTTAAGATTTAGAGATCAGTGTTCACAGCACAAATTATACATAACAAAGCCATCTGCATTTTTCTGAAAGCCTTCCAAATACCCAAACTAAAGTTCTGGCCTTGAGGCTGTATTTTGTATTTAAAAACATGGAAGCAACTCACAAAATATGATCAAGGTCAACAATATGACAGAATAAAATTCAGTATGCACTAGGCCGTGATGACATTTGTCCCTCTGCTCTATGGATGATTAATCCCTGATCTAATAACATTAAAATTCCCACCTGAAACTGGTGGTAAAACTGTTTCTGGCAAAATGGGGGTGTACCTTTATTACTCCAAGTGTGATATTTTACAATAATGTGCTTCTGGCTAAATGCCTATAATTTAAGTTACCATAAATGCTAAAAAAAAAAGCTAACCTGGAACTCTGAATAAATGGTTCAACTCTGAGCTTTTACCTGTTGATACTGGGAACCAGGTGAATGGGGATACAGTGGGGCATCTTCATGTGGAGAAGACTCATGTTCATCTGGGGCATCAGGATCATCTGGTTCCTAAAGTTTCAAAAAACATTTAATTTACTTAGGTAAAACATCTTATGATTATTTTATCCAGAACCAATCCTACATGCAAGTGATCACTGCAGACATGCTTGGAGAAAAATTTCACCCCACCGTATCACCCACAGCTTGTATTGTACTGCAGAAAAATTCTCACTATCAACATGTTACTGGAAAAACAGACCCATTCATAACCTACTTTAAATTGTCAACAAGTTAGTATTATAGAATTGAAATTAAGTGACAGATGTCTACAGAAACAGTAATAAAAGTGGAAAAATGCACAGGAACCAACAAAATCAGAAATCGATATTTATAAAATACTTATAAAATGTGTTACCCCTATAATGACCAGAGACTGTTGCTAAGGTTAGTTATTTATAGAAGCATGTTACTCAATTTTTTGGCCAGAAATCAAATTAGTTATTTACCTCCTCTGGGCAGAGTTCACAAGCTTTTGCAAGAGTCATTCTAGCACTGTGCGATCTCTCTAGGAAGTAGCCATTTGATGTTTCATTGCTTTGTATTGGTGGAGACCAATTATTATAGGTGTACTGGGGATTGCCAGTGTATGGTCTACGCTCAAGCTCGTCTCCAAGCCATTCTACTGCCCAGGTCCATTTCCTCTTCAAATCTCCATTGCTCTGCAGATGGAAAATTAACAATTCAGAAATATTTTATCTATTCTTCAAAACAGAAATAATTTTTCCCTTCAGCTATCAAAGAACAGACCACCAACATATATGCTGCTGTTTAGAACACTTCCTGAAATCCTGTTTTTTTGCACAAAGAAAACTTATGATTTGAAATTAAGTCTGTGGATTTGCAGCTGCATCACAAAGTGCAAGTTTAACCAAACTGCCCTCAATCCCCTATAGTGACCTTCTGATATACAAAGGTTCAAATGAATTGTACTTCGAAGTTGTAATTTCATCAAGGCAATGAAAACTGAATAATGATGTTTCTTGGGTTTGCTGTTTTACACAGAACTGGAAAAAAAGGCAGCAAGAAACAGAATGAAAGTTATCACCTGAAGAATCTGGTAGGCTACAGGACAGTTGCTGAAGAGAGCTACCATGCACTTTATACACTGATAAGCTCTTTTCTGATAATGATTCTTCGAGCGTTGAATGGTGTCAAATAGTCCATCCCTGTCATCCGGGATTCCCTTAAGTGCATTGTGAATCCTACAACAAAACCCAAAACAAACCCAAAACTTCAAGTGTTAGCGTTTTAGTATTTGAATCAAGGCTCCGCTTACAATGTAATTATAAAAATTATAGCTCATATTCTGACTTCTGGTTTTAGTAAAGAAGGGTGGGGTTTTTTTTGGTGTATGTTTTTTTTTTTGAATCAGAAAACTAACTTGACACGACACACATACATAATTTTAGCACATTTGGTAACATTTAAACTCCCTGAATGAGATACACAAAACAGGTAAGTATGATTTATTCTAATCACAGCAACCAACTTTAACCGGTTGATTTTTATTACTTATTTTAAAAATCAACTGCATTTACAAAACAGATAGGTTAACCCAATAGGTCTTTACAGAACTGGGACACTTACACCCTCAACAGAATGGTTACTTATAGTTATGCTTCTCAAAGATACAGTCTTTTAGATGTAGTTCCTCTGAAGAGGAATGAATGGTACATGTTTGTGCACGGGGATAAGAGATTTGGGCATTCCCTGGAACTAAGCCCACTTCCTGTGCCTTCTGCTCTTGAACAAGGGGTAGAGGAATTAACTGCCACCCTGAAACTGTGCAAGGAGTGAAAACTGACATACTTTTGGCTATGAAAGAAAGTCAGAGGAGGGCATGGAATCTACATTGATATCTCAAAGTGCTACACTCATTGTAGGAAAAGCAACTGCCCTCTTTCCTCATAGCCCTGGCAACAGTCAGCAAATAGAATCCAGGCAGCCGGCAACCCAGGCTCCATCTGTAAAGTGAGGATGAGCTTTACTTCAGCCAATTTAACTTAATAGTACTTGTAACACTATTATTCCAAAGTTATAACACTATTACTCCAAACTTGGCACTTGAACTTGTCAAGATAAATTTATAAGCGTGGGTCTGATTCCAAAGAACAGCAGCAGCCCTCTCACAGTACAAAGAGCACCAAAGGATGCCCACTGTCTAAGATTAGATGATGTTTGTTTTCCAAGAGTTAGAAGGTATTATCATTTACTATGGACAGTTATGCTATTTGGGCTTTTCTTTAAAAGAGAAGACAAAGATCACTAAAACTCTATGATTATTAAAGCAAAGAGCGGGACAGAGACCAGTACTTCAAGCTACTTCCAGAAGTGGCAGCAAGAAATCAGTGGATGACGCAGCTGGCCACTTAATACCTCCCTCTGCTGAAGCCTACGCAATTCCAACAATCACTGCTATTCCTGAGACTGCAATCTTGAATACGAAGCAATGTACATTTCCAAGTATAGTGAAAGCCATACTACAACATTCAACCTCCTTCATACCCCATAATCTCAAACACAGCACTATCCCCAACAACCACTTCCATGATTTCTCACCTGTGCTTCCACCCTAAAATGTATTATTTTACTTCACATCTCCTCAAGTATGGCCACCCTCCAGTTTTGTGGATTTCAAGACATCTTATGGAAGTATTTGTTTATCAGGAAGAAAACATAAACAAATTGCATTCTATATGCATTATATATACATACATATATGTAAAAATGAAAAGCCTATGTATAAAGGGTATTCTTGTCCCTTACCTAAGCTGTAATTTCTATACAGAAAATGGAGAAAGCCCTCCAACTCAGTCTTCATGTTTTGGACTGTGGTAAGCCAGACCCCCATCTTCTCTTAAGAGTCTCTCTAGTCATCCTAAAGTAAGACTAGACAACTGATAAAACCACAGGAGTGCTGTCTACCTCTACATGTTAAGTATATTAGTTCAGTCCAATACCCTTATTGCACATGGCAAGCATGCTCTTACTCAAAGTACTTTAAATATCATGTGAGACATGGTTGCAAATGACTTAGTAACTCTGATACTACCTACATTCACTTATTATGAAATAGTGACATTTTGAAATATTGACAGATAGCTTATTGATTACATTTATTTTGCGTTATCGTACCTAGTACTACATAAAACTTCGGAGGAATTGCTATTCTCTAAAACAGTCAGTATGTGCAGTAATTACATTTTTTTAATCTCAACTTTCAAAAGCCTTATTCTGTAGACATATGAAAATTAGGTTTGAAACTGGATGAATGCTTAATATATTGAAGTTACAATTCTATTGAAATGTGATCACATAGAGAATATTTATGTATGAAATATGCTTTTCTCCCAAGTTCACACTTTATTCATGTCTTTGTATCACCACTACAACTGGCATGCTTCCTATTAAGACCGGGTTGTCCTTGGACCCTCTAAATGAGAGGTTTCTAAGAATCACTCTAAGCACCTCACAGTAAATACCAATGAATTTAGCCTAAATGGCACATTCTCTGGTATGTGAGAAGGCTTGGGTTTATAGGACTAAGTAGCAAATTTCTCAATAGTAAGGAAGGTCAAGGTGAAAAAATGTAGATTTATCTCAAAGATTGAGATAGAAGTGGAAAAAAATGCTTTAATCCTGTATTTTGATTTACTATGTATTTAAAACAAACCTCTTGAAAGGGTTAGCAACAGAACCACTGGGAAAACAAGCTGCACAAAACATAATAATCTTGAATTATAAAAAGACAGGTGAATACTAACCTGTGAGTTTGCCAAGAGTCCTCAATTAATAGGATTTGCAGAAGCAGATCCAAATAAGGTCGAAGCTCGTACGTATATGAATATGCAACCTTAAAAAGTAAAAATGCAGAGAACATAAGCATCCCTTGAAGCATTCGGATTGCATGGTGCAATACAAAATACAATTGATTTGAAGTAAAGTCTACTATAATTTAAAGGGTATTTCAATACACAATGCATTTAAAAAAAAATGTTAATTGTGTCTGGGCTTTTTCTGGGAATCATGGTTTTGTTGGGTTCTTGTTAGTTGTTTTTTTTTTTTTTTTAATACAGTGGGGTTTGTAAAGGACAAAATGTTTCTTCATGAGTTTCTAACACAATTGATCTGAAGCCCAAAGCATGAGATGCTGAAGCAGCTACCTTAAAAACTACCTTTAGAAAAGCAAAATTACAAAGCTGTATTTTTCACTAGTATTGCTACTTTTAGACACTACATTCAAAGGTTATCTTCAAAGGTCATCCTCAAATGCAAAATACTTGGCTAGCAAAGCCTCAGTAAAGTGATTTTTATTATGATTCTTTCAAGTGCCAAACAAAAGGACATAAAAAAATGTGATGTTTACATGGAAAAAAATGGGCAAATATAAAGATGAGCTAAGAGAAGTACAAAAAAATTTATTTGGAGCAGAAAAGCATGATTAACCTTACAGAGATTACAAAGGAAAAAACAAGACAGTCCCAAAGATTCTTTCCTGAGTCTGAAGCCAAGTATGTTCTGCAGACTTGTAAAAAATAACCTTACAAACATATTCAAAATAAATGCAAGGGAGATCTTAGGAAATCATTCTAACTTCCCATGCAATGTAAGACGATCCTTTGTGGGTAATGACAAAAAGCTGAAGGAAATGCTATCGCAATACATAAAGACCACCTCAGCCTACTTATTTTCCACCCTTAACATAGTGTTCCTAACTCATAGAAGGTTAATTGCTTTCCTAAGCTCATAAAAGGACTTCTCATAGCAGTCCAACGTGATGTATAGACCTATGAACGTATATACTGACAGAGGGTCCCATCTTAAGGAAAGCTAATTTATCAAGCACCTGTTTCAGTATTTAATACAACTTTCATATATATAAATATAGGATCTTGTATCATACAGATTGATACCCCCATCTTTCTCCTATCTTTTTAGTTTTACCTGCCAAAGAAGTTCACTGAGGACGGTGGAAGAGAACTGAGGATTCTCCCAACAGCAGAAACGAAGCAACTTGATTGTCTCTTCAGAGTTGCTGCAATCTTCAATAATTTTCTTCACATAACTAGTTCTCACAAACAAAATGTCTGCTACGTTCTGCTGAAGTGCCATTATAGGTTGAGATAAATTAGGATCACCGTAAGGGTTGGCAAGTGGGGGATTACCTAGAACAAACAGTTAGTACAGATGAAAAGGCCCTGAAGTACTTTCAGTATAGACACAACAAAATATAAATTGGCTTAACTCATCAAAACACAATAGATGGAGAGAAAAACCCAACCCCTCCCCCAAGAGTTGATTTTCTTTGAAAAATAGTATGAAACAACTAAGTTTTCTAATTGTGAAGCTTAACACTTGCTGCCTGAGAGAGTTACTTTTCCCTCTCAAATAAGATAATGCAGCGACAACCAAAACAAAACAGGTGGAGGCATGTTCATATACAAGAAGAGAAACTACTGAGAGTTTCCTCAGTGAAATCCTCTTATCTCCTGAATTTATCTGCTTCACTGCTTGTGTAACACAGTCCAAATCTATCATATTTTAAGACACAAGGTCTATTTACTTCACTACACAATGGGAAAGCGTTCAGAAGAACATCTGTCAGAACAGTCCCATCTGAATCTCTAGAGAGTGTAGAGAGAAGCAATATACTCTTGAAAGAATAAAAATTAATGTATCTTATTTAGTAAGCTTCATTATTTTTGAAAGGGAAGACTGTTGATTTGCTCCTGATGTTTCCAAATTCAGCAGTGCTTTTAGTTATTGTTTGAAGATGCCCAGAAGACCAAGGTAGAACTTTTCTAGCTCAGTATGCTGAAGCAAAAAATAACTTTATGCTACAAACAGTAATCATAATTAGTAGTTGAGTAATATCCATAAAATTAAGGATTTTTTAGTACAACATTATGAATACAGTGAATATACAATTATTTTTCATAGGTTGAATAACTTTTAGTATAAGCCTCACATAATGCACTGGAAACAAAACTAGATGAAAATTTGCCGAATGGCTCTGAAGCTTATTACAGCACAGTAAATTTTCAGTTCATTATTCTTACTATAGCACATTCTAGCCTATTCACTTTACAGCCTGACACATCAAGCTGTAACGAGTTTGCCATTAATTAGCTTCTCCATAGAGTCCTAATTAGGTTTTCTAAAATATGTTTAACAGAACATGTACATATACAGGCTATAAAGTCCATGTAACTCAATATTCTGTCACCATTTCTCAGAAATAACTGCACTCTATTCAACTATTGGAGACATTAATGATTTATACTGTGGTTGACAAATTTCAAATTTATAGAAGATAAAGAATCAGCTTAAGTGATGGCTTTTGTTTGTTTTCTTGACTGCAAACTAGCACCAAATAATTGTCAATAGCCATCCACAACAATGCAAGATCTCTTTACTGATAAGCAGCATTACCTATTTCAGAGTCTTCTATAGTGTTTTTCCCATACAGATTACTTTTTTATTGGTAACATTTAAGTAATCTATTATTTTATTGCCTACTGAAAATCAAGACCTTTATGCAACTCTTTACAATGAGCTTGAACTATTCTAAAATCATTACTATTTTTTGTAATCAACATACTCAGTTGTTTTCCTATATCTTTAAGGAATAAGCCAAGAAGAATAAATACAAACAGATTTCTGTCTTGTACTTTTAAGTATGTTGGTATAGCAATCAGTTTTGCTTATGAGCTGAAAGAGGCCAGATTTATACTAGACATTAGGAAGAAATCTTTCACTGTGAGGGTGGTGAGACACTGGAACAGGTTGCCCAGGGAAGTTGTGGATGCCCCATCCCTGGAGGTGTTCAAGGCCAGGCTGGATGAGGCTTTGAGCAACCTGGTCTAGTGGAAGATGTCCCTGCCCATGGCAGAGGGGGTGGAACTTGATGATCTTTAAGATCCTTTCCAACCCAAACCATTCTATGATTCTGTGATTCTATGACAGAGATTTCTGTCTTTAAAGGAGTTGCTGAACACAAAAGGCAACCATTTTACCAGCTAATCCATTTTACACATAATAGCTAAATATGCACAAAAGACATTTACTGATATATTCAATTAATCTAAGAAAAACTTAAAATTCACTATACCATTGATAGAAGACTGCATCCGTGATGACACATTGCAACACCGGATCAACTGTGACACAACAGTGTACAGCTTCCCCAATTCAGCATACTGGTATTTAATTGGAGGACCTGGACCTTCATCCAGAGCCACAAGCATGAAGGTTGCAGGAACATTTAGTTTCAGAAGTTGTGTCTTCTCTGCTACACCTTTAGAAGTGAAGGAGGTGGAAGGAAGAAAAGATACATCTTGTTTCTGGCACTGACAATACTTTTTTTTTTGTTAAAGAAAAAGAACCACTGTTTACTTGATTCTTAGCTTTTCAGTTGCTGGGTTTTATTATAACCATCACTTATGCTTTCTGGGGAAAACAAATAATCAAATCAGTAAAGATGAAGAAAATCATGTTCATCTGAAAAACCACATTGAAGGAGAGTCTACAGTTCCTAACAGTGGTCATTAGCACTTAATTAACTAGCATCTGTGTTAATAGCAAAGCCTCAGAGAAGTCTTTTGGACAAAGAATTAATCTTTCTATTGTGAGGCACAGAATAGGATGAACATCCCCCATAGTATGTTTTGTTATTTTTCTGTCATGTCCTAGATACATAAATTAAAAATTTAAGACATTTCCAACTGTGCCATACTATGTAGCAAGTGTAAATCAGTGACAAAATCAATTCAAGAAAAAACAACAACAAAAAAGGAGAAAACCTCCAAAACCAACCAAAAAATCCCAATACACAGCTAGTTTCACTGCAAGAACACCTTGCACATAATACACAAGTACTTACCCGTAAACTTTGTATGTCCCTTCTGATCTTGTGTTCTGTTTCTCAATTTGGTTATAGTCATGATTTTTTATACATTTCAAATATTTTTCTTATTCTGAAACAGAACTGGACCTTACCTACCATCTTTCTGATAAGGAAGAGGAATTCAGATACCACCTTATTGGAGCTCTTTTACAGTACTTTTTTATTATGTTAGTTTTGTAGTTACATCCTTTGTAGAACTGATTTCTCACTTGCTTTGACATAATATATTATCTGATTTCTCAAAATGTCAGACAATTTAATCTTTTTCACAGAACCTGGGGCTTTTCAGTAATCATATATTTTTGGCTTTTCCTGAATCAACACTCTACATCCATACTGAAGCCTCAGTTAACAGTAGTCAGACAAACACAACTGCTTAATATTTCCATGCTTATCTTTGCAGGGTAGATTGCGATAACAATCAGACCCAGAAATAAAATTTAGTTATGCCTTCCCGTCTGGCTTCTGAGGGCTTTCCTAGTCAGAGGCTTCAACTACACTGACTGACTATGAAAAACTAGTAAAAAAGAAAAGAGAAGTTAGAGCAGAATTGCATCTCTCTTCTCTGGAACAACATTAAGTCCACTCTGGGAGTCATGACAAAACCCTGCCTGACAGAGAATGCTTTAGTAGACAAAGTATATGAAAACAACAAACACTGTAAGTGAAATTAAATTAACACAAGTGCCTAGATTAATTTTACAGATAGGAAATTAAATTCCTTTCATATCAGTAAACAATTTTAAAGAGCTTGTGCATGTCAATTCTACATGGAAATACTGAAATAACTCCACTTGGACTAATAGGCTTGCTTAACACTTTAGTCACAAAGTAATCTAACAGAAACTCGCATTTATAACTTGCCTGCACGAGCTGATAACCGGCAATGGCTGAGCTGCTCAGTATTACAGGCATTTTGTAAAATTTCCAAGGGAACTAGATCTTCCAGCTGCATACTACTTTACATAAAAAGGACAAAAATATCTTGTATTAGAGTAAGAGGGAGAGAGTATTCTTCACCTCTCTTGGTTAGAACTTGCTGTGGAGAAAGATCCTTTGTCACTTAAGCTACCACACGTGAAAGATGAGCCCCTGACAGAAGACCCTAATAACTGGGAAAAGTAAGAATGCAGAGCTCTGTGACAATTTACTAGATGTGAACCTGTGACTACCCTCATCAGCCTGAGAACAAAATAAATCTTTTATTTGACTTGTATTTTATTACTCCCAACTGCTCTTCCTCAGGGCAAATATATAAAGCAGCAACAGATTAACCCACCTGAGAAACAGTTTATTCAATCAATCATTAATTGGTTTTCAGCATGCTGATAATGCTAAGGGAAAGCATGATTACAGCTGTTCATTTGAATGTGAATAGGACTGATCTTAGTTTAACTACAAAAATTATATTTGTTTGGAATAGATACTTCAGATAGTATTAGAATTATTTTATTCTATTCTTAGTATACAGGCTAGTGACTTTCCATGCAAAGAACCTACATAATACAGAATTTAATACAAGTTTTGGTATATTTCTAAATCTATACTTATTTCTATTTTCATAATGCTTGATACAACTAAGATCCTGAAGAAAAATGGGTGATGCTGGAAGTGCCACAGCCAATATCCCACGTGGATCACCGCACAGCTGATAACCATCTCACCTCAGTTATATTATAGCACGTGTATAATGGGTCTTATCTGTAGCAGCTGCAAATACAGGTAGTCCTACTAGTCCTACATTCAAGTGCTAAGAAAAAAAAAAAAATCGTTTGCAATCATCCTCAATTCCTATTTAGTATTTCATCAGAAAATTCAGGACTCCAGTCTTTATGAAGAGAATCACTGTCTCAACCCTGGGAAAACTTTATTTAAGCCTTCCTATAGTGCAAAACCACTGACCTTTCTTGTCTGTTTATCTTGGAGGAACTACAATACCTGATAAATTTAGAGTGGAGTTTTCCAATTCTTGCATTCTTTTATCTCATATGATGACTATGGTGAAAGCATTCTCGCAAGAAATGATGGCTAAGAACATATACAGACTCCCAAAGAGTCTTTAAAGGGAAGACAGTCAGTGTTTTGCACTTGTAGCTGTGAACTTCAAAGGCAAACTCAAGAAATTAATATTGAAAGGGCACAGCTGGAATACACAGAAAAAGCATGACCATCTCTATTGACATTTCAATACAGGAGAATCATGCATCTCTTTTCTTTGAACTTTTATCTTCAACATCTTCAAGCTCAAACTAGTTGACATCCTCACATGCTTCTTGTGTCTCATGACCTCCCTGCAAAGAAGCCCTGAACAAAGCATTGTTTCTCTTGCCACTTTTTCACCCTCAGCACCATCTCAGAATGACACACTTTTATTGCTCCAAGCTTCCTGTGTTAATCTTCCAAAGCATGTCAGGAAGACTAAAGCTCCAAACTCCAAACTAGAGGAACACAGATGCTCTAGAGAGCACTTAAATGGCATTTAATGATAACAATCTGCCTGAGGCTGAAAAACTGGATTCTCCTGCTGTTACCTGTGTAACAGCTTCATTAATAGAAGAGTTTATTACAGTGACATCAGTAAAAGTATGTGTAACTTGCTTACCTAGGTTGGCATACATTACAAACAGATTGAAATACTGCTGCAAATGGCGCCCATGTTCAGATACTTCCCTTCTCAGAAGATTTAGTACCGCTCTCAGTAAGTGATCACTTAAACTTAAGTTATCATAAGCCTATACAAAAAAAAAGTTTAATATTAGTGGTTGAACCTATAAAATCTTTATTTAGGTTATATCTTCTACTATGGCAGAAAACAGATTTGGTTAAAAGGTATGGGATTTATATAAGGTCCAAAACAAAAGCAGTTGGTTAGTCTTCTAACTCACACAAAGAAAGAAAGACAAACAGGGAATAAGACTCCCATCACTAAGCCTAAAATATTAGACATATATAGAAGCTTTTAATTGAGCTTTTTTTCTCCAATAGCACTTAGGCTTGAATACTCAGAAAAGCACATAAAGTTCCACTGTGAACTTCATACACTAAGACTGACAACCAAATCACCTCTACAGGTGTATCTCAAATACCTCACGAAACAAAACACTGTCAAAAGCATATGTAGCTTTAATCGAATACAAATTCTTTTGCTGTATACAGCAATTAAAACATTCTGAAAATGTAAGTGGAACAATACAAATAAGAAGTGTCTTACTGTAGACATCAGAAAGATGACAAAGCAAAGGCTTAAAAAGCTTGATCTTTTAAATTCTAATACAGTCCAAACAAAAACATTGTTATGACAAGTATTACATTAAGATTTAGACTTTTTTTTTGTCAGTTCTAGGTGTGTAAAATTAGGCAACTCACTGCGTATTTCTACGCAAAGTTACAATTTTTGTCAAATTCCATGTTGCAGGATACAGGGGAAGAAAACTTAGGGAACTCCCGAATGTTCTCCTGGGTTTTGTTTGGTTTTTTGGTGGGTTTTTTTGTTTGTTTGTTTGCTTGGTTTTGCCTTTTGGGGTTTTGTTGTTGGTTTTTGTTTTTTTTTAAATTCTAAATGAAAAACAAGGGTTCATTCCCCTACATATTACTTTATTATAAGCCACTTCTTTTATTTTGCAGATTTCGCACTCACAACTCGACTCAGAGTTCTCATTAGTCTTCACAGTCATTTAAAAATGAGGGAAAACTGAACCCTTATGACAGCAACTCTTGCACAAATTGGTCGAGTTAACATGATGTACATAGAGCAAAATGGGCTTGTCAACACTGATGCATCTACACCAGAATTTAAGTTACATTAAATGCTTATAATGAAGAAGTAAGAGTAAGTTTCAAAACCTTTTTGTTAGAAAATTGTTAGAAAATACCTGACTGGAAGGTCCAGGAGAGGCAAAAGGTGAAGGACATGGTCCGTCTTGCAATGAAAAATGTGCAATAAATACTATAAGTTTTGCAAATGCACCCCTCACTTCAGCACTAGGACATTCCAAAAGATACTCAGAGAAGCGGTTTGAAACATTAAAAAGGACATTGTGTGCAAACCAAAAGCGTACATTCTTGCTGTGACGAAGAAGGATGCATAATGCATCATACCTGAAATAGAAGATGACACAACTGAGAGATTATGACCACTCTACATAAGACATTAATGAATTTTGGCAGATTCTTTTGCAGAATTTGAAGAAACACGTTAGAGGTGATGGCCAAACATTTTTGCTCACAAAATGCTTACAATGAGATAAATTGTAGTTCCTATAGTGATACTCTGTCACTTGCAATCACAAACTGCAAGTGACAGATTACTTCAATTAAAAAACTAACATTTAACAGTAGCATTTTAATTCTATCACCCAGAAGAACTAAGACAGGATTACACGCCCTAACTTCCAAACTACTACTCAATGCACATCCTAAATTGGCAGCCATAACTTCCTCTGTACTGGAACTGGGGAAGAGGGCGAGCAGTGGAGAATATGAGGTGGATTTAATGAGCCGTGTATAGGACAAGTAACTAAATATGTAACCTGTCAGGAATTTATATTCTCACCTACAGATCTAAAAAAATCCCCCAAAAAACACCACACCCAAAGAGTAAAATATCTATTCTAGATGGGTCTTGTGTGACTGTCCTCTTTCCTGCAGCAATATTTGAACTCCTCTTGATCTCTTAAAAATAAGAGGAGTAACTTAGCTACTCTAAAAATCGCTACTGGAGCAAAAATTAAGGTACCTATTTGCCACCTATCACCCAACTAACTACTAGCTGGTAAACTACTGGTCATCATGAATACTAGATTTTCTCTCTAGTTCTACAAGTAGCAACCCATACTACTCTTCCCAACACAGAATAATCTAGCTTAAAGACTAAAATGCTGTAGTGCTATGAATAAGACTGTTCTGTTTGTACAATGCACATAACCACTCTGCTGTCTCTAAAAGATTATATATGTTTCAGAAAAAGAATACAACCATAAGCTGCAAAAATGAGCTGAAGACCGCTTAGTTTAAAACTACTCAAACCATGAACAAACCATTCTGAATTAAAGTCAGAATATATAACCTATCAGTTTTGTGTTAGCGACAGATTTTACTCTTTTATTCTTTTTAAGAGACAGACAAAAGGCAGATTTAAGCTCTCTTTGAAAATGAATTTTGAAACTGTTCAGCTCAGCAGCTTATTTTAAGGCCCAGTTTCTTCCCAGTATTTTCTGTTCAAATTTCCCCCCCTTTCCATGTGCACCTTGACCATGTATTTGAGGGACGGGTGAAAATGTGACAGACCACTAACACCTTTTATTGTCATATGTATATAACTGGGATCTTTTAACTGTCATTGAACTTCCAAAAATGTAATTGCTTTTAAAAGACAATATACCAATCACTAGCAGGGCCACGGACTATTTTCTTTGTATGAAATCCTGTGGTGAAGAGAAATCTAGCAGCAAGCTGAATACTAATCATAGTTATTTCTTCTGCTTCAGGCAACAGATGATCTTGTCCTAAAGAAAAATCAAAATACTCACATGTAGGCAAAATAAAAGCAATTTACTTTTAACAATTTAACTAATTCCAGACTACTATTTTGTCTGACATTGTGTTTCAGTTTTAACAGGAAACCTGATCAAAATAGCCTGCCTCTTGCTTCTGTATCGCATCATTTGGTGATACAATAACAAGTACACACAGAGGCTAACATATGTTTCCTTTTAGAAATTCAGCATCTCATCTTTGAGAACTGTCTTCAGCAGAGCACTCCACAAACGTAAGCATTTCAACATTACTTAGTACCTAAACTTAATAATAGTTGATAGTTTATCAACATATTTTTTGCTAAATATTCCAGCATGTTACCACTGATGAACAGATATTTAACTGCAGAAAGACAGAGTATTCAAAGCAGAATGCACAAAAATTTCACTGGCTAGACAACTGCTTGACAACACAAATAAATTTTTTTCTTGCAACAACTTAATTCATAATTATTGCCCAAACATACTAACCTGGAGGAGGATTTAAGTAGACACTATTACAAGTAAGTAACTTCTTTATGAACTGAAAATATTCTAGGCTGTACTGCATACGATTATGCATGAACTGCACATTCTGCTTCCGTACACTTCGTTCAATAGCCGATGGCATTTTAATCTGATGCGGTTTAGTGGTGACAGCAAGCTCTGAAATATATTTTATTAGTTCATTGTCTTTGTCCATTGTGTCCATACGTTCATAAAAAAGAATATAAGCATTCCACCACCTCTTCTGGCGTCTGTAGGACATTCGCTTCATCATATGATCAAACACTTCTCCCATGTATTCTCCACCAAAACACTGGTTTTTCATTTCTTCATCATCATCCATTTTACACTCTGTCACATCTCCATCATCAAATTTATACCACCTATTTTTCTCACCATCTCCACCGTTCCTCTGGATAATATAAGAGTAATAATGTCCACCACTGGCCTGGCCACTGTGTACAAGTACACCGACAAGCCTGTATTTCGTGCTCCCAGAGTGCTCATTTTCTGACTGTTCATTTTGTATTATCTGATTTTCAGGATTTACATCATCTCCTTCCAATTTAGCTACACCTGCCACTGTATAAGGCTCCATGTCCAGCTCTCGTGGAAATTCGAAATAATCATTGAACTTGATTGCACATTCCCTTTCCCAGTCATAATCAAATCGCTTCAACTGGATGGCAAGAACTGGAGGCAACTTCTTAATCAACAAGCGTTTCACTGTATCAACCTAAAAAAGGACATGAACAGTTACCACCTTTTAAACTTCCATTCGTACTCTTATCTACAACCACATTCCATAATTAAAGGATAACTTTTTTCCCCTGAATATGAACTAAGACTATAACACCACAGTTGTACACAAATTTAATATATAAAGAATCATTACCTTTTTGTTGCATTTTTCACAATGATACGCATTTGCACCTTCCAATAGATCTCCTTTGACATACTGTTCCAAAGAATCAAGAAGGTTTTGGTGATTTCTTATATCTACATTCAGAGTTGTGAAGGATTCCTCGCATTCGTACCTACCAATAAACAGAAAGATGTAAGAGAAAGGTAGAAATGTTTTTCGACTTTCACATTACAGTATCTGCACACTGTATTTTTTGATCTGCATTAACTACAGTTATTTTATGAAGATCACAGAAATGACTCGTATGTCTCAAGTTCACTGAAAAGACCGTGGAAGTTGAATCTTAGCACATCTTATTTTTAAAGCAGCTAAAGTAGCGTGACAGACTCTTGGCTAACTGAAGCTAGTAGAGAAGGAGAGAGAGCAAAGTAGAGTACTTCTTCCGTTGATGAACTTTACTGTCAGGAATTAGACTGATAAACACAAATACTGTATCGGACCTAGAGACAACAGTTCAAAACAGATTTAAAAAAAAACTTTTATTTTTCTAGCTGATAAAAGCTGAATAGCTTCATAAAATCACTTTGCATATTTATGACTGGCTTTGAGTTACTGTGTTCTGATATAACCTTCAAAGAAATTCCTAGCAATGAACCAGCAATGATTTAGAGACAACCAGTTAAGGTATCCTGGAAACTTTTTTTAAAAAGGATAAACTGATGAATAAATTTTAAAAGTTGCATCTATTCCAACATAACCCCACAGTGCTTGTTTCTCTGATACACAACCAAGCATACAAAGTTTTGTAACAGTGAGTAAATTAATATTTAGAAAAACTTCAACCAAAACAGTAATATTAATTCATCTATTGAATAACTTACAAATTTAGAAATGCTGTTAATCTATCACACCCCAGTCCAATAGTTTAGTTTATCATCAGTTTTCTCCTACCTAAACTACAATCAGGGTAACATTTTTATTAAGAAGTACAATTATGCAAATCCAGTAGAGTTCCAGAAAGACAGGTAATACTTCGGGAAGGTACATAATATCAGGAATGAATGGTAACTCATGTTGCTTTATATCTGTATCTTCCATTTAATTAACCATTGCATATAAAATAAAATCAGTACTCTCAGTTTATTTTGCAATGTTTCAACTTACTTCTGGTCACATATTTTAACTCATGTAAGTTAAGATGTTCAATTTATAAGTTCTTCTAATTCACACGTGAGCTTAACTGAAGTTGAAAGATTATCACAATAAAATCAGTTTGTATCAGTGTTTTTTTCCTGTATTTTAATTGCTAATTGAAGAATAACACTACATGATCAGCTTTCATAATAACAAGAATTTGCAAGGGTAACGTGCAGAGAGATCTACATTGTTTAAGAATCACACATAATCTGAAAGATGTAGTCAACAGTAAAAAGTTTGTGATACAACATTTAACATAATAATGAAACAGCCAACTGTTGAAAAAGAACAAGTCCATCACTAGCCCATCTTGAATCTTGCACAGAATTCTAATAATCCACCTCAAAAGTGATACAGAAGAAAGTCTACAGAAGCACAACTGTACAATGCCTAGTTCTGTTCTTTCACTAGGTATTTGTCACTGATCACCACCATCAAGATAGCGGGCTACAGACTTGCAGTCTGATTTTGTATGGATTTTTTTTTTTTTACATACCCTATATGAAGCCAAATTTCAGTATTCATATTTTAGGTTAATCAAAAATACAGCAGAATTCTTGAGAAAAAGATAAACATTCTACATCATTCTCCTTAATTACAGCTTACATAGTGAGTATGAAAGGAGTTTTACTCATCGGAATTAAAAATTCATACTTAGGTCATCTCTACCATACGCTCTAGAAGACAGAAGACAGCAACAGCTTTTGGCCATGTCTTAAAAATATTATACATTGCCTTTTGGTCCCTGGGTTGTTTTCACCTTTATAATGAAAAAGCTATATCTTTTTCTCCCCTGATCCATACACAAAGCTTCAGATACAATCTGCTAAATCGAAGAAACAATAATCAAGTACTTCAATGCACTTTAACATGAATTAATGTTATGGCTGTAGAAAAAACAAGGTAGCAAATTCTATTAGCTTTAAAAAAAACCCCAAATTACCACCACAAAAACCCCACTCTTGATTCTCTAGCCACTTTTATAAGGATACAAACAAGGGCTGTTTTTCCATAAAAAAAAAAGAATCTTAAACACTTACCGATGTGGGCATCCTTGACAAATCTTCTGATCAGCAAAGGACCCTCCTAAAACTTTACTTAACATTGCTGGATGGCCCAAAGCTTTTAAAGCTTCATCTAAACTGTCCACCAAGGAATTAAAAAATTCTAAAGCATCATGTTGTTCGCGTAGATTTACAGGTTCACCCCAAAGTCTGAAAACAAAAGCACGTTTTTGTCAAATATTTTTTGTTTTGTTCTCCAACAATTTCTTTCCTAAAAAAGTATTATTCACGCTATTAATTTCTCCTTCCTAGTGGTAAAAACTATTTATTGGTTTGTGATGTAGTATACCAACTGCTACTCTGTCCCTGACAGTTACTGGTAAGTAAAAACAAGCTATTGCATATAACTCCATACTTAATTCAAAGTCTCAATATCAAGGTCAAGAACAGCTAGAATTCAAAATAACCATCTTGGTGTAAATTTTGTTTTATTAACAGACTTCTACGGAATGGTGAAGAGGTAGAGTAACAGATACAATGCTGTACAAGTTCTGCTAATTTACAATTAACATCACTATAATTTCTTCTACTACAGTTAATTTTGTTGCATTTCAGTGGTCCAGAGAACAGATACCAGTACTGAATTTTCTGTTTACCTAAACTGCTTCCAAAACCCTCTTGGAACATAGTACTGTAGCCTGGAAGCTGCTAAATGACCAAAAATTACTTGAAGATGCCTCAGAACGCCAATATTGTACTCTTTTCTATCTTCTGTTTTACTCAGAGCTGGTTTGTCTTCATACTGATGTGGATAGCCAAATACATCATCTCGTGGGTCAACATTGCTCTGAAAAATAGAAGAAAGTTTGTGCAATTAACTGTGATGTGTAGCTGTCTCATAGCTAGTTGTATCCCTTGTTTAATTTAACAACCTAAAGCATTTCATATTCTCATCTGAAGAAACAAATAATGTCTTTGTATGCATCAAGGGAGTTCTAGTGGCAGAAGTGGCGTACAGTGCTTTCAACTACAAATCCATGAGGAGGAAGCCTGCAAACCTTCCTACTTGGATCTTTTGAACTGCCTCTGTGGCAGCAAGCCTACTCAACTAAGAAATATTATGTTACTGTCCCCAGTGCTAGCAGGGGAAAGCAAAGCGATTGGTAACTTATTATAACCTTTCAAAAAAAATTATTATTTAAAGATGAGCAAATTCTACATAATTAAATATACCTCATTGTCTTGCTTTTCATCCCCAGACATATCATCATCCACATCACTGCCTGTGCCTTCAATTGCAAGAATCCCATTCCTGATGGCTGGAATCATGTACAGCTGCTGAATGACAGAATTCATATAACAAGTGGCACCAGCATTTTTCAGTCCTACAAATCCCTTTGGCGGTCGAGGCCCAACAGGTGGTAGATATTCCCATTCTGTAAGTGCTTCACAAGCTAAAATAAAATAGCAGAATGTGATGAGGGAACTATTTTGTTCTAAAATAATAAGACCATCAATGCACTACAAAGGGCAGTAGCATAAAATTAGTATTAGTTTGTATCCCACTGCAGTTTAATAATTCAAATATTCCACCAGAAAACTTAATTGCTAAAACTAGCCCAACTTCTACGAACGATAGTTCTATCTGCCATCTTAACATTACACCATTTTCTTGTATTGCATAACTAAAAAGGTGGCCAGACAAATATTCAGTCTATTTATGTATCAAACAGAAGTTTTCCCTCAATACCAGCAAGTTTCTTAGCTGAAGAAATCAGTTGAACTAATCTAGAATACATAACCAATTTATTAGCCTTTCACTAAATCATAATAATTTTAAAATTACAATATTTCACTTTTCCGTGAAAAGTTACTGTTCCGTGAAAACTGTTACCAGGATGGGTAACAGTTTTAGATATCTAGATGACTTGTGATACATTTTTTTCTCCCGAGTTTTCTCCCTCAGACCGCTCACATTTCTTCAGAGTACATTTATGATCATAGGCTTCCTATGCTAACCTGTTATTCAGTGGTTTTTAACACAAAAAATTCTGATGTAAAAGAAAGCAAGAGAGCATGCATGTTTACAAGCAAGCTTTACTTGGTCTATGAAACACACAGCATGCACAGTTCATACATGAGTTCTCTCTCCTGTCTGATGTACCTGGGAGATCTGGCATTCTATTGTGCTTATCAAATACCCGAGTAGAAGGAAACACCATAAAATCCTTCTAATTGTGAGGTGATAAGATGTTCACTACTTCCCAATAGTAAAGGGTGAAGAAAAAAGAATGAGGCAGGGGGGAAAATCATAAAGCTGCTCTTTTTATTTGTTCATTTGAGATGGAATCAAACAGGAAGAAATTGAAAAACTAACTCACATGTCGCACTGATACCACCAACTGGGGAAGCAGCACTGTCATTTTGAGAGACAGTGGACAATTCCCACTATGGGATAGTATTTCTGGTTGTGTATAGTTTTGCTAAACTATTCAAGTTCAAACATTCTGTTAAATCACAGAATGGTTTGGGTTGGAAAGGACCTTTAAAGATGATCTATGCCCAACGCCCCTGCTACGGGCAGGGACACCTTCCACTAGATTAGGTCACTCAAAGCCCCATCCAGCCTGGCCTTGAACACCTCCAGGGATGGGGCATCTGCAACTTCTCTGAGCAACCTGTTCCAGTGTCTCCTCTTCATGTTCAATTTAAATCTACCCTCTTTCAGTTTAAAATTGCTGCCCCTTGCCCTGTCTCTATAGGCCCGGGTAAAAAAAATCCCTCATCTTTCTTATAACCTGCCTTTACATAGAGAAAGGCTGCAGTAAGGTCTCCTCAGAGCCTTCTCTTCTCTAGGTTGAACAATGCCAGCTCTCTCAGCCTTTCTTCCCATATCAGCTCGAGTTTGGTGTGTGTTGACCATGTCCCACCCTCCACCCACCCCTTTTTCTTTATCTGTTAGTATTACACCCAAAATGCTTCAGCTGTCCTATTTAGGGCTGCAGAAAATATGGTCCTGTTTGTTTGTTTTTAAGAAAGTCTTACATGTTTTTTATTAATAATAAAACTGTGTGTTAAGTATGTGCCTTTTGCAATCCCTGTGAAAATTAGCCCAAGTTTCATTCTACTACTGGCTTTTGAAACGCTAAGACTTGGAGGTTTTTGTACATACAGCATTTGCTACAATCTTTCTCCAGTGAGAAGGAGAAAGCTCTCAGTGCAGAGCTGTGCTGAGACAAGGCCAAAACTGAGAGGACCAGTATTTGAAAAACCACTTTGACAAGCAGAGAATGAGCACAGAGCTATAAAGAGAAACAGGACAGTGGACCTGTGTCTGTGTGCGGACAACTATGACAAATTAGGTGAGCAACCAAGAGAATGGCACTAAAACTAAGCTGAAGATACCTGATGAGGTTCTGGGATTGGTAAGGCAGAGCCTGAAACAACGAGACAAAAGTAGAAGATACAGACTGAATGAGGTTCCTTGGAGCTGGTACGGACAAAGGGGAGTAGGCAGAGATTGAGGCAGGAAGGGTCAGACTGTTTGAGTGACTGGGGATGGAACTTGGATGCAACCATGTAATGCAAGTCAGTATATTTGTTACATAAGAACAAAATAAAGGTTATACTAACAAACTTTTCAGAATTTTGACAGTCTGATTTTGCAACATTAAAAGCAGCCACAAACAAACCACAAACTAAAAAACCCATCACCTAGTTCAGTTTATAATATAAACAAAACCTAATAATAATATAAACATTAAAAAATAGAAAATAGATAATTAAAAGCATTACATACTAGTGATTGCTGTACCTATGTAATACATTTCAGTCAAGGTGTCTACTATCTGTTTGAGATTTCGGACACATCCAACTGCTAGTGCAACTAGTAGCTCAAAGCCAGCATTAATAGTAGCTGGTGAACTACAGACTGGTATGGCCTGCTCAGCAGGCAATTCTCCATTTCTCATGTATTGTAGATAAACATTGGACGCTGGAAAGATGAAATCATCTATCAACTCCTAAAAAAAAGAAAAGAAATCAACTGTTACCATAGAAATGAATACTATTTTGTAACAGAGCAAGAGTTATTACATGAATGAAGGTCTGAAAACCACAGAAGTACTTAAGAGTCGAAATTGAGACCAAAATCATAATATTTTAAAATTTAGAACAGAACAACTTCATCCTAAAGTGGTTCCCTGCAAATCTACTCTGCGCTCCCTTAACTTTTTAAAGTTAAAGTTAAAAACAAATCTGTATGATTATTGACTGATAAAAATTTTCTTTCACCAAACCCGTATTATCTACAAAGGTCTTTATCAATTAGCGCTGAAAAAAACAGCATTGCTGCTGTATAATAACAGAGGTACAAAGAAAACATATCCCACTAAAGTGATGCTCAGATATCACGCATTTGTTCAAACCTCACATAAACATTAAGCACACTAATTAAGAACATGTGGAGAAAAAACAATACAGTGGTAACAAAAGAAAGCAGTCCTGTATCTAGCTCACTATCCTTGTGTGATGTTTGCCAAGTCTTGGAATAACAGCTCACTAGGTCACAGCAACTCCATACACGGTGGTTTCAAAGAATGAGAATGTTAAGTACTCTTACGAATGAAATGTGTAATTAAAAAAAAAAAATTTAAAGGAAACAAAAATTGAAAAACCCCATAGGTCAAAAAACTTGAACTTACTTTAATGAGATTAGCACCTCCTTTTTCACAACCAATATGGTATTTCTTCTCAGGCGTCTGGAATGCTAACAACTCTTTTGTTACTCCAAGGTGACCCTCTAATATAGTTTCTTCAACACCTGTTTCCCCTGTTCTTTTTACTTCATCCTGCCATTTAAGATAAAGTTAGGGTACTCTAAATAATATATGTTTCCAAGCTTAAATACTTTACAACAAAGCAGTAAAAAGCTGATTATAAGAAATAAACTGATCCTAAAACTTACCCTAATCCTCTTAAGCCAGTCAATTTCATTATTGAGAAGAACTTCAGCATTGGGTACATTAATATTACTGTTGTAAGCATAGTTAAGAAGATGTCTTAAAAGAGTGAAGTAGTCTCCGGAATGCTTAGCTCTCTCTCTTGCAGTACTCTACATAAAACAAAAACAAATGATATATAATTCACACATGCTTCTACTTATAGTGCAACACTTAACATATGCTGAGGTACTTAATGAGTGCTTTGCCTCAGTCTTCACCGGTGGTCAGGCTTCTCACATCTGCCAGGACCCTGAGCCTCTAGGTGAGGGTGTGGGGAGTGGTTTCTGTCCCACTGTAACGGTGGAACAAGTCCGAGTCCTCCTCATGAAATTGAACGTGTACAAGTCCATGGGACTGGATGATATCCATCCTAGGGTTCTGAAAGAGATGGCTGATGTCGTTGCTGAGCTGCTCTCCATCATATTTGAAAAATCCTGTCTGTCTGGGGAGGTCCCCGAAGACTGGAAAAAGGGAAATATTACTCCCATTTTTAAGGAAGGGAGAAAAGAAGACCCGGGCAACTACAGGCCGGTGAGCCTCACCTCTGTGTCTGGGAAGATCATGGAACAGATCCTCCTAGAAGCTATGCTAAGGCACATACGAGACAAAGAGGTGATTCGAGACAAC
>WKFP01015495.1:272184-294754 GCA_011057875.1 Pterocles orientalis | reverse complement strand
AGGAACACCTAGATCAGATCACACAGGAACACATCCAGGCGGGCTTTGAATGTCTCCAGAGAAGGAGACTCCACAACCTCTCTGGGCAGCCTGTTCCAGTGCTCTGTCACCCTCACTGTAAAGAAGCTTTTTATCATATTCAAGTGGAACCTCCTATGTTCCAGCTTGAACCCACTGCCCCTTGTCCTATCACTGGATGTCACAGAGAAGAGCCTGGCTCCATCCTCCTGACACTCACCCTTCACATATTTATAAACATTGATTAGGTCACCCCTCAGTCTCCTCTTTTCCAAGCTAAAGAGACCCAGCTCCCTCAGCCTTTCCTCATAAGGGAGATGCTCCATTCCCTTCATCATCTTCGTGGCTCTGCACTGGACTCTTTCCAGCAGTTCCCTGTCCCTCTTGAACTGAGGGACCCAGAACGGGCCTCTTAAATGATGTAACAGGTTGAACTAATTTTAGAGTTTGTCCCCCTCTCATGATATGTATTGTACAAGCTGATAGCTAGACAAACTAACACTTAGCAAGTATGTGATTAATATACAAAGGGATTTTTCTGTATTCAAGTTATATAGGGTTTAAAATTAATAAGAACACAGATCATGTATCTTATGAATGCAGACTCACTCTTCAGTATTTTCACTCTTCAGTATTTTCATCACGGTCAGACTTAAGATCCCATAGTTTTGACCGATATACAAACATTATAAAACATACGAACTATAAATAATGGCACTTGTCATATGAACCTTCAAAAACAACCTGAACCTATCTGAAGTTTATATTCAAAGCAGAACTGTCCAAAAACCCAGGCAATGTTTTAAAGCAGATGGTGCATGAATTTCAGGATTCACTTTTCTCATACTCAGACTTAATAAAAAAAGACTTTAAGAAGCTCAAGTAATAATCTAACTGCATCAGGAAATCTGAAAATGTGCATTCTTCCTACTAATATGGACATTAAAAGTAGTTACAAGAAAAATAATAGGTATTTAACCTTTGCACAAAGGTTAAATACATCATACGCAAAGAAACATTACAGTAACAGCATCACAAGAAAAATCTGTCACACAGAAAAAGAACATTTTCTTTTTTATTCTCATTGTAGTTTTAAGGTCTTGAAGCACCAAAATTTTTTAAAAAGGTGAAAAATAACTTTCCATGCTGTATTCTTCTGTCTGGCCTATGGAAACCACACCAGATTTATTTTTTTAACGATTGTGAAGTCAGTTGAGAAAGTCTTTCACTATCAAAACATCAAAATAAGAAGTCTTATAGAAATACAGATCTACAGCAGTCTTCATAATTTCAGAATATTATAGACAATACTTTAACAGCAATACTGTGTAAAGTCTCATAAAAGAGATTTTGTTTGCTTTGATGTACCTGAAATGAAAATTTAGTTATTTATCCCAAGTCCTCCAAAAAGGATAAAGGCACAATTAAAAAAAAACAAAAAACTTTCTTCATACCTCACCTCAAAAGACAGTTCTTCTGTGGAAGGAAGTTAATGAAATCAAGAGTTCAACTGGCTGATTTTACACATACCACCAGTAATGGAAGGCAGATGGTTCAGTCTCACGGTCTAGTACATTGTGCTTTCTTTAGACACTGCTCTTTGTTCATAAGGAATAGCGTACTTTTCAACATTAAAATGATAACATAAGACTTTTACTTAGACAGCTCAGAACTGTTTTGGAGATATCTTTGCAGAGTTTCTATACAGCATAGAAAAACAACATTCACCACTTCTACACTAGAAACTGAGAGATCCTGATTCACTCTGGAAGAAGTTGCAGCAGTTCCAATTTTAGCTTCTGCTGAATTCAGCAGAATTCACTAACAGGACTCATAATTCCATATCCAAAGGGGGTTTGGTCATAGCATAGTGTACCATACAGATAACATAACCGTCTTTTGCAAAGTACATTGGTTAACCCTATTGAGCTCCACAAACCAATTTTTCACTCATATCATTAATGCATTTTCTATATATAAAAATACACTGGCAACAATTTGAGACTCTTATCTTTCAGCATTTAAAAGTCATCCTCAGTATTTAACCCCCTCTCCTTTTCTGTGTTTCTCTTCAAGAAGAAAATGTTACTCAGAAACCAAACCACAAAAGACCAAAAAAAGAAGTATCACAAAAATGTTTTCAAAATACCCATTAACTTCTTTAAATCACATCAAGTTTCTGAAGTTGTGATCTAAGTATAACAATATTCACAATCCAGTAAATAACTTGTACAGAACCCACCTAGTTCAGTTGAGCCTTTTGATGCTATTTGACACTGAATTTCATAATTGCATATAGAAAAAATTCATTAAATACTTTTAATTAGAACACTACCTAAAAAGTTCCATGACAGTTTAGAAGGAAAACCCATGTCTTACGAAGCAATAAAAATAAGGATTAAAAAAAAAAAGTACTAAAAAATATATACACTACAGGAAAAAGTAATGTAGATAGGAATTAACTAACCTCATCAGATATTTGCTGAACAAGACGTATCGCTACATTTCTTAGCATGCATTCTGAAGTTGGATTAGGAATGTTTTGTAGGGCATTTTGTAGCACCACTGCCTGGTCATGTGTAGCCTGGTTTATCTGGAAGAAAGTATTTCTTATTTTTACATGGGAAAAAAAGCAAGAAAATATGAAAATACAAAGTTACTTGGAAAGGTTTAGCAGAAGTAGATAAGATCTTAGAACGAAAGCTACTTACAGAAACTGCAAACACCAAGAAAAATAAATCCCCTCATTTTCAAATAGATACCATCACATCTGAAGACACTATGCTGCAGTGCATGATCACAGAGTACAAGTAGTTAAGAGAAGAGGCACTTGCTCAAAACGACATATGTTTGGGAGTTTATTCATCAGAGTATTTCAAGTCAACAGAACGTTTAGAATTACAGTGTCTCCTTCCCTTTCTGCTGACGCACAAAACAAAGGGTTTGCTAAAACAATGGGTCTTGCTATGGATTAGCTAATAGGGTCCAGACAGAACACGGCTGCAGTGCTCATTACAGTTAAGCACATTTTAAACATTTGAGTTGGACACTACTGAAGAATTCTGGTCTGGATTGTCCCTCCTGTTCTGTATCATACTTCCACAACACAAACAGCAGCAAGACAAGTTTTTGTCTTTTCTGTATTGGTTTGAGCACAGAGTTCCTTCTCCTGGGGCTGACAACAGCTCCATAGTTTTTGACAGTTCAAAGTTGAAATGGTTGTTTCCTTCTCATAGACAAACTTGCTTAAAAAGATTGTGTGCTGTTGCCACAAGTTAAAGCTTCTTGTACAAAAGAGTTTCTTAATTTCTTAGTACCATTTCATCCAAAAAAACCTTTCTCAAATGCTCAGACACACTGTGAACTTGGTCTGTAATGCCTGGCACTCATTGTATCCCTCTGCTTTGTCAGGTTCAGTAAGACATTTGATTCAGGAAGCAAAATTACAGCACTCCCCTGAAGACTGTAATAGAGTTTACACAGTCAATTAACTATTAGAAGCAGGCTGTAAAAGGATCAAACAATACATACGGGGGCAAATAATTATCTATACCAGAACATACTATCTGCACCAGAATACTATGTTTAATATTATTGATTCAATTTTCTATGAAAGCAAGGAAGAAAATAAAAATTTAAAAGGTCCTACTGACACCAGCAGACCAGTAACCAGAAGACTGCAGACACACAGTCTAGGTTACCTCGTTCTCTTAAGCAAAGAGAGAAAGTTATGCTATACTACTTATGCTTTAGATATGACAGATGAAAGGTATTTAGAAACCCCACCTCCATCCCAAGGTGTAAGCTTACTGGCACTGCAGCAATAAGAAGTATCAAGACCAAGTCCTTCAAACAGGATGATGATGACAGCAAGAATAACCATGTTTTTTCAAATTAAGTTAGTAATTTAGTAATTAGTTAACAATAAAATTAGATGTCTGTAACACTTAACAGTGAATGTCACTACATGGACAAATGTTACTATGTCCATAGTGGTCAGCATAAATCTCTTTCAAACAGTGGTTAAAGACTGTCATTTCAAACAATACTTTAAGCCTCAACTAATGTTATTTGTGTTCCAAAATGTTTTTTGCATAATCGTCATTAGAAAATAGGGCAGTAAAATTTACTCATTTTAAATAGAAGAAGGATAGGGTGGCAAACATTTGCTTTAAGATGTTTCCATAATATTCTAACATGACACATGAAAAGAAATCTTCACCTCTTTGGAATCATCAAGAGTTTTGATTTCTTTGAAAAAGAATGAATCTGGTACCTTCCAACAGATAGAGCTAATCAGAACAGATATTTATTTTTCAGACTTAAGGGGAATGTATTTCTCTGCTCCAGAGATGAAACTTAGGAAATATTCTGGAAGAAAGTGCTCTGAAGTGGGGCGTTCTTTGTGTTCTTGAGTATAGGTTGATAGCTCAAGCAACTACTCGGGATGAAACTTCACAAAATAAACAAAAAAAAGTAGCTGGAATACCTGGAAACAAATGCCCAAGGACAGCAGCTGATTTTAATTTTGGGGCTCTATGCTGTATGCCTACTACAAAAGGCCATAAAAAAAAAAATCTTGACCCACAACATATTTGTCCAGACGTAGAAAAACTAATTAGCCATATTAAACATGCACAAAATCTACTAACATTGACAGTTCACCTTCCCTTCCCAGCTCCGAGAAATCTTAGGGTAGGGCACCTTTCAATTAGCAACACTTAATTTTGCAATGTACTTAGTTTTCTCTGCACGAATTTTCTACATGCAATGGACAGAATCAGGAATGTAGCAAGCCAAGGACTTAGTTTTGTGTAGAAAAAGGGCTGGCATGATCCAACATCAGTTCTGTTGTTTCACTCTCTAACCATAAATAGGAGATACAAGAAACTCAGAGGCACATCCTTCAATAGACTTAACAGCGCAAAAGAATCAGAACCCGCATTTACAGAATAGGTGCGCTTGAAAGTGGAAAGTTACCTGTACTGACAATTATGCAAACCACTGAAAATTTTTTATCGAGCAGGTGGATCTCACACCTAACTTTCCTACAGTCAGAAAGAAACAGGATTTGTTTACTAAGTCCATCTCTTTAGAATAATCAGGCAACATTATATGAAAGTACCACGAGTTCCTGACATGCAACTACACACAACTAACTCAAACAGATCGTCAGTAGAGAGTCCATAGACATTGCTGCAGACAATACAAAAAAACAGAGTACACTGGTATTTGCAACAAGGAAGACTTATATTACCGGTGAAATTGTACTTGTGCCTTCCACAACTGGCTGACAAGCTTCTGCCACAGCTCGAACATGGCCATATCCAATTGCTGTTAGCAATAATTTGGCTATTTTTAGAGCATTAAGGTAGGCACCCCTTCGAGTTTCCATATCTGCATTTGGCAGGAAGTTATTTCTAGTCAGCATGCTCAATACCAGAGGCAAACCACCACTTTTTAAGAAGTTGTATTGGAAGTCACTGGCATCTTCTCCCAGAGGTGCACTGGCAGGCATTAACAAGGCATAAACTACCTGTAGAACAAAATAGGGAGTTAACCAACAAAAATGCACCAGCTTGAATATAGATAATTGAACATGAGACTACGTTGGAATACTACTTAAGCAGTGCTGCAATAGTATTGGGCATACATTAGCTTATTTCAGTAAATTGTAAAGTGTTTTTAATTGTTAATTTCAGACCAGAATTTGATCTTAGGCTTCCACAATGTTACAGAAGGGATTGTCAAACAGAGAGTTGAAGATTTTTAAAGAACAGGGAAAGTATCACAAACCTCCGTTAGATACAGCACTTGTGAGGCAGAAGGACCAAAGAACAGAGAATCAAGGGATGGACTAAGGCTGCTTTCCCCGAGCTTTGCATGATCTAAACAAATAGCTCTCAGTTTCTCAACTGTAGTGTTATCTGCAATAAAAAAACAACTTATAAACATTTTATAACACTACTACTCCAGAAAAAAACAGCAGTATTTATAAATGTGAAAAATTTTAAGTGTATCAGAAAAGTTGCAAAAAATGTAACTGACAGACAAGATCAGACTACGAAGTGTTCTGCAATGATTATTTCTGTCAGTACAGAAGTGGTTCTATTAAAGTAGCACTAGAAAAACACTTGAAAATTACAATGCTTCTCCCCATTTTCACTGCACTGCGGCACTGAATCCTAGTACCAACTGCAAACTATGTAACTTTATAGGACAGACAAGACACAAATATTTGTGAAATACATGCATTAATTACAGTATCAATAAATTACCAGAAACTGGAAAATACTCTCCTACTGTCATTTTTATATAACAGCTGAGAAATTATTATACAAGATATTACAAGATAAAATACGATAAAATCAAGTTTCACCTGGTGGCATGAGCTTCATAAGAACACGTGCTCCATCTCTAAGAGGTGGCATATTTAGGCTACTACCCAAGTCTGCAACTTGCCAAAGAAAAGAGATGTATCGAGGATGCAGCGACATGATCTTAAAATAAGCAAATAGAAAACCCCATAAAAATTGTTAAAGACAAAGTATACAGAAAAAATGCATTTAAACTGTTCATTTTAGAATCTAAGTATATGCTTACCACTCCAGGCAAACAGCTTTCAACTTCTGGATTTGGACCATCGCTATAGTGATTGCCATGGTTGCCCGGAGAACCAGTTGAAGAGTCAGAAGAACTGTCTGGACTTGAGGGCATATTAGAATTTATCTGTGTAAGCTTAGCCGTAATTAGCTGGAAAACACAATCATAGTTTTAATACTATGCAAAAATGATTCTTTACTAAATAAACATCTGATATGATGTTAATGGCATTATACAAAGAGGAATGGAACTATTTCACAAGAATCAGCAGTCCCATGCATATTATTTTCCAAGAATTTGCAAAAGGAAAGCAACATCTGAATTGGTATAAATAATCAACCTGCAACACTTACCGTTTTATCTTTGAGATTCAACTGCCCAATTAATTTTCTGTCATCTGCAGGGTCCACCAGTTCACCACCAATGAACAGTTCTACTTTTGTGTGCGCACTATTGGCTTTTATACGATTGAGAATACAACGCCGGACTTGGCCAATTGTGTCGTTTGTATGAGACCAAATATCCAAATCTTCCACCTGTCGGCCTTGATTTGGAAAACGAACTACCAGTGTGATATGTTTACCACGGAAAGCTCTGAAAATAAACAAGCCAGATAAAGTTATTTTTGGCCTCACGAAATAAATTCTTTCTCCTGGTGCTGTATTTTGTGTTGTAGGTTTGATGGTGACATACTCCAGCATGAGATTATTTTTTTTAAAGCCTTATGCAAACATAACATACACAGAAAGTTTCAAGAAACCACACTCTGCCCAAGTGCATTAAACACATTGTCGACTTTACAGTCAGGTTTGGAACACTGACAGAATATTTAGAAATCTCTCATGAAGTTTTAGATTTTTTTCTCTTGCTTGTAATTTTCTGATCAAAATCTGCAAATAAAGCTCAATCAGACTGGCAACTCCATTTTAAGTATTCCAAGATGAGAAGAAATTATCAGGTCACCAAGTCTTAATGCCTTCTGTCAAAAGCTGTTAAAAATTTGCATTAGAATTCCAATTAAAAAAATTAAAATGCTTTTAAAAAGTTCAGAGGTCATAAAAAGAAGGAGCATTTTCACAGTAGCGGTGATCACACTTTACACAATGGCAGGGAACTCATCAGGAAAGATGTGCCCAGTTAAACCCAACAAACTAATCCCAAGCAAAAAAAGAAGGCAAAAATTTCTCATTAAAGCTCCTTTCTGACAAGACCTGTGAAAAAGTTAGTCTAATCAAATAAGCAGCCCACATAAAAAAGATGCATCGGCAATCAACAAGAGAACTTAGGACTAATCAATCAATATATACAATAAAAATTCAGTGGGAGCACTGCAAACAGCAAACTCTTCAATTTTCTTGACAAAAAGGCTACTTAAAATATGGGGACAACAAACCCTCACCATGTCTAAAAATGTTAGCTGCATTACAAATCCATAGTAATCTCAGTGTATTTATGCATTTTTGAGACTTTCTTCCCACAGAAAGCAGCTACTAACACAAGAACATTTAAACCATTTTCTGTTCTGCTTTCCTCTCTCAGGAAATAAAAAGTATTTTCTTTGTGAACACATCTACACAACACTGGATTTAAGTGTTTCCTTTTTCTTTGTACCAAAGACAGAGTTAAAGAATGAGCAGCTAGGATTTAAGCTAAGTTTTCACTCAAGCACAAGTATAAGAAGAAGGAAGGTATACAGAAAATAAACATATTTCAAAGTGCTGTTCTCGCCCTTTTTATGAGGAACTTACACAGAAAATGTCAGCTGGAGGTAATGCTAAATTTAAACTTGCAAAGTAAGATTAGCATCTCTGTAAACAACTCTGGAAGATGAAGATATATAGTAATAACATTTTTTATATGACAGGACCATGAAGAACAAAGCAGCTTTGCCCATGCTAACTTGAAGAATAGTATTGCTTTTAAATAATTATCTGAAAAAAAGAAATACATCCAAAACAACCTAGCCACACTAGATTACACTGCGCCAACTGCACAACAACATACCATGAACAAGTTATTCTCATGTGTGCTGTCCCCTTCATGTATGTCTGTATTTGCTCGATCTTTCAAATTATTTTTTTTAATTACACATCGGTTTCATGTATTGCCAAAGAAAATAGAATTTTGAAACTCTATAAACACATTCTCTGAACAGAAACCCTTTACAAGGTAAAAACCACAAATATATTAGTAATATTTTGGTTAATAGAAATCAAAATCACAGTAGTACATTTTCACACCTACCTTGACATAGGTAGAATAGTCCTCTCTTCGTGGTAATCACTGTCACATTCATTTATATACTCTCTCAAAACAGTCAACACTCTCACCATTCGTATTGCTTCTTGTCTTGCACAATTGATACTGTCTTTATCTCCATCCAACACACACAATGTATCATAGGAGGCTTTTAGACGATCAAAACAGGACTGAATGAAGTCTTCATGAATCACTACCTGATTACATTAAAGAATTGGTGCAATTACAAGAAATATTAAAAACCATCTTTTCAGCAGAATAATCCCACGGTAGAAGTTTAAAAACAACAACAACAAAAAACCCCAATCAGGTAAGTTACTCTATAAAGCTGTTTTATTCCACTTTAGAATAAACTCTCATTGATAAACAGCTCTAATTTAGTGTGTGCTCCAAAAACCTTGCATGTCATCAGAAGCTGTAACTGCACAGTGCAAAGTTGCACTTAAACAGAAAAAGTGAAAGTTTGCACAGAGAACACCAAATCGGACTTTCTCTTACTCATTTCCTCAGTCTATGTTAAAGAATGTTTGTCTGACAATCCAGCACAAGTTAACCTATGTGAACGCAGCACATTTACAGACCACCAGAACAACTATCCCCCTGACACCTCCCAAAAATCATAACCCAGTTCCAGATACATTATTTTCCTGCATAAACTCAGAAACTGATTTTAAGCTAGATTCCATATAGTGGCATCTGCAACAAATCTGTTCCTTCTGCTTGATATCTACCATCTCCCTGCTGCTGACCTAGGCTGACATACGAGTAGTTGTGTGCATGTTAACTAAACTCAAGACTTTCGGAAGTGTCAGATCTAACCATGTGCAGATGGACAGATTTATGCATGCTCAGTAATCCCAGACCTAGAGCAAGAAAAAAGTATACAGCCCACCTGCCACTACAATAAGATACAGATTCAACAGTTGTAAATGTACCACCTAGAGCAGCTGTGCTTTATCTAGCAGACTGGCAGCTCTGAAGACTCTAATATAAAGTGTTTTTTAGGCCAAGTATGAAAATTGGAGTTTCAAAAAAAGAAATACAACTGGCAAGCTACCTATTGGAGATTGTCTGGAGGACAATATTCCCCCCAAATTTGTGAAATCCCAGCAGTTCTTCTGACCTTTCAGAAACTCATTATCTCTTCTCTCTGTCCACTGAAACACAGCTCCCAGCAAATACTAATGTAGGGAGAAAAATATCTGATCTGCTAGAGCTCAGCTCGACCATTATATATGGAAACTCTGTGACCCTTTGTAAGGGATGTGACATAAAAAAAGATTAGATTAGCTTGTGACAACACCCAACAGACCCATCCAGTGAACATAGTAGTACAAATAAGTATCACAACTGGAAGTTCAACAAAAGGCTTACCTAAGTATATTATAACTAACTTCTGAGTAGAAAGAGTAAATATAAAAGATCAATTTAATATGAAAAATTTATCAGAGTTCAGTCTGCAAAAAAGCACCTCTTAATTCTTCATCTGACTAGAACTTGGTGGTTGGACTCAAAAAGTATACTCTACAAAACATGAGAACTACTCTTTGTTTTCAAAGCTTTCAAATACAAAAATATCACCAAATTGAATTTTATCACGGTTTTTCTATCATATGATATTCCAGTTTTCTTGTTGTTTGGTTTTTTTACCTGATTAACTTGTAACCTTGGGCCAAGATTAGTATAGATCTCTTTAAGAAGATCTATTGCTCTGTTTGCGATGTCGTCATTTCCCTGAATCACAACCTAGCATAATAAAAAAAAAAAAAGCATTAGAACATCTTAAAAGTTTCTGGTATAAAACTTAAAAGCAGAACAACTACATAATTATCTTGACACAACAGTATGTCTAATTATTTTATGTGGTGAAAATGTCTAAAATGCTTAGCTACAAAATATAATACAACTTACTCTGAACGCTACCTACATAAGAGTCAAAATTAAGAACTAACTAGTTTAAAGGAGTTCAGAGTTAGCAAAAAAAACAGTGCTTTTTAAACAGAATAAAACTAGTGTTCATTTTCACTAGTTTCCATTTTTACTAGTTTCAGAGAATAAGACAACTATTTTTTTAGCTGCTTGAACAATCTACATCACAAAAGATTTAAAAACAGAATTTTAAAGTATTAAAAAAGCTGTGAGTGGCTGGAAGGGGGGACAGGAAAATGACTTCTGCTTCTAACCTGATAATATAAATTTTAATTACTAGCCACCAGGTCTGAAACCAGCCCTTACAGACAACCCCTGCAGAATACAGAGCTGAAGCTTCATAAGTTCTGTCATGCTGCCAAATGGCAGGGCAAATCCAAGTCAATTCCCACAACTAAAACATATTAACATTACGTAGGCACATTGTATAAACACTGTGTGAAAACTTATTTACATAAAAACTGTCATCTACTCTGGTTTTAATTTTCATCACTATCATTAAAATACCTAACCCTTCAACAAGCCACAATCAAAATTGTTGAAGGCGGTTGGCTTTATATACGGCATGTTTTACAAAACACAACCACGATAATCATGCCACAGTGTGCAATTGTGGGTTCTAATCCAGCTCTTGAAAAGTAGAAATACTCTGAAAAAATTAAGTATCGAATTAGTTACTGATGTTTTTCATCTATAGATCTGGCAAGCTTCGACAAGCTACAATATTCCTACTGAAAAGCTATAACCATGTTGAGGGAAAAGGCTGTGGATATAAGAGAAAGAATTAGACCAGTGATCACTTGATCTAATCTAGAATCACCCCAGTTTACCATACCAGAACGAATTACTTGAACTGCTTATGAAGGTCACAAAACAAAGTTTAATTCTACTGTGTGAGAGAGAAACCTGCAGATAATTCACACAGAATGATCCTTTCTTCTTCAACAGTATGGGCAAATTTTTATTCTCATGTGCATACACAAATATACTCGATGTTTCAAATAACTTTCCATTAAACATCTGTCATTACCAACTTGCATACTTGCTGGGAAGACAGTGAAGTCAACATCCACCCGTTTAATTTGAAAAAGTAGCTTTTCAAAATTTCAGCCTGTAACTAATAAATTACACATTCCTAAAAATACAAGAGACTGAGAAAGACTTGGCAGTTAACCTTCCAGATGTTTCCTCCAATTAACTTACCCTCCAAAGGTAGTCTAATCCTATTAATTCGAGATCATCCATCATATAGGCTCGTCTCTTTGCTACTAGCTTTCCTTCTCGACAGTTCACAGCTTTGAAGAAACGTTCAAAACATTTCATTCCATTTTCTGTTAATAGGGAAGGATCCAGCTGAAGCACATTATTTTCAAAGAAGTCCTTATTAATGTCAGGGTCTAAGTCTGGTTCATCCCCCATTAGTTTGGAATACCATTTAAAACAGGCTTCGCGATCACAAAGATAAACTGCATTTTCAGCTAAACACTTCCATATTTGCTTCGCCTGAGGGGCACAGAGCCACAGCTGACCATCCTTCAACAAAAATCTTGAGCAAAACAAAGAGACAATTAACAGCACTGTCTAACAAACATCTAGAGTTACAATGTAGTAAAAAGTACAGGCAAAAAAAGTGAATATGCATATTATACAAATATATAACATAAGTATGACCCTGAGAACTTTATTTACATCATCAGTCCACTCATAATTATGCCCCTGATTTCTCCATAAATTTGAATGGATCAAGACCTCCTAGTCCCAACAAAAAAGGACTAAAATTCAGTTTTACACAAAAACACTGAGCATTGTTTACATATTGTATACAAACAAATGCACATCTCCTGATGTAAACTATTTAGTTTAAAAGTCAGGTCACAACATAAGAGATTAAACTGCTTCTGCAATCATTCATTATGTTTTAGCACTCACTTTAGCAAAATCACAAAATAATTGACACAATTCTATGGAACAAAGCCAGAAGCAGAACTCAATGAATTGGAAATGTTTCCTTTTATTTAAATAACTTTTTCATTTGTGTTAAATTATTATTAAAGAATTATTAAGAATGTCCATTCTAAGAGCTAACACTAAGAACGTTTCAGGAAGAACAGATTAGATAAAGTTCTTCAGAAAAATTTTTCTGATTCAAAATTATGTAAAAGAAATCAGGGACTAAGTTATGGCACTGCTTTTCAAAAATTGGTATCTACATATTCTACACTTGACAGCCACGGGATTTCATAAATTCCTACACATTAAGTACTAGTTATTCAAAGAGGTTACAAAATTCATCACTCCTGCATGTTAAAAAAAGTGTGCTACCCATATGCTGTTTTATAATTTAATTAAACATTTATTCAACACTTCAGTTTAATTTACAAAAATTCTTGGTAAAATTTTAAAAATTAAAAAATTCTCCCTTAGAAAACAAGTAAAAAATACTTCAGAACTTGACAGTTCATGTATGTTCACTTCCCTAAAAACAAAGCCTAAAACCAAGTAAGAAAAAGCTGAGAGATATAACATAAAAACCATCAACATACTGCACCTCTCTGATGAGCAGCGATCCTTTTTTTTTTTTTTTTCTTCTCTTATTTTACTCAAACAGCAGCTGGTCAAAAGTAATCCCAGTAATGGTTTTATTACAACCTCTTTGTAAGGCTCAGCTTCTGACAACCTAACACTAGTGTCTGACACAAGTATATGTCAGTTTATGATTACAGACTTAAATCTGGTGTGGCACAACAAATAAAGTCATCCCTACATGGGATATTTAAAATTTTCAGCTAAGTTACCCCAATATATATGTAACTGTATCCATATGCACATTGTATTCAAGTCTGTACAGTTCTGCACACAGACAGAAAAAAGCCCATACAAATCTTAGTGCAGAATCAGAGCCTTGGATTGCAAAGATCCTAATAAACTTTATTTGAATATTCCACTACTAGCATAGAGACCCTTCAAGAGAAAAAAAAAAAACAAACCACAAAACCAAAAACATTTGGTGTATATTTGCATCTGAATTCTGAAAGAAGTTAACACAGCAACTTAAAGCTAGATAAGAGAAAGAGATACCGAGGTGTATTTAAAGTATTCTTACAGAATTTAAACAAATGATCAAGTTAAAACTAACCGTAAGAAGTTAAGTCGCTCCTGTACTTCCTGCACATGACTGTATCTGCTTCCTGATCTTACAGTCTGAGGATCATATTCACCATGCTCTGCAAGTATAAAAAGCTTTATTAGACAATACATTCAGAAAAGACATGTTGACTCTAAAAGAGAGGACATGTTTGAAGACTTATTGGTCTTAAATATAATTCTTCCGAATATAATTAAAACCACTGAAACTCCAACAAATTTTCAGTAAGAGGTATGAAAATTATTTTCAGCAGCCTGCTACCAGTTAATATTTCATCCTAAATTAAAATGGGTACAGGCAAAGATTACCGAGGTCTGTATCAAATCAACAAACACTTACGTGCAGATACATCTGCTCATCATTCAGTACAATGAAAGCATTACAGAACAACTAAGAAACCTGTATTCAACTTATTCAAATAAATTCTTCCTTATTCCAAGCAGTCAGTTTGAAGTCATAAGTCAGTTAAAATAGAAGTATACCAAACATATAATTCAGATTATCCAGTGTTTTTTCCTGAGGATACTTTAGTTTCCCTACAGAGCATCTTTTCCAAAATTTCTGTTTTCCATTTTTAGGGTTTTTCCTCTGCAGAGGAAACCACGACTTCAGTTTTTTAAGTAGCTACATACATGACATCAGTTAGACGAAGTATACAACTTTACTCTACTGCAAGTTTCCAAGCACAAAAACCAAATGCTTGTAATACTGACTAGCTTGAAACAAAGATACTGAATAATCTGAAAGTAAGGCAAGAAGTCAAACTTTTACCTGCATTTTATCAAATCTCAGAGTAATATTTTGTTTAACAAACAGCTGTTTGCTTCATAGGAACTTGGTTTTGGTGTGGTTTTGTTTCTTTGTTTTAAATTAAAGAGATACAATCTAGATCTGTACTTGTGCTACCTTAATCTGTACTAGTAATATTTGACACATGTTCATTATGACAGCTCTATTATAAACTTATTAATGCTACCTTTCTTATTTGCAAAGGTATACAGACTGCATTTAATTAAGATGGCCCAGCTGTGGGAGACTGTGTCATGACAACATCCAGACTCATACTAAATTTTATCTTCAGATATGAAAATCAGTATCTTCTATTACATTAAGGAGGGGGAAAAAAAAAACCATAAGGGTTTCAAAATCAGGAGAAAAATAATTGTAATAAATACTGCTCTCTATATACAAGTGCAAAAGGTACATTAGCTTAGAAGAAGAACAGAAGGCTAGCAGTTAATTGACATCTACAAAACTATACACACGTTCACCAGAAATCCTTCAAAAAATTTAAATTATAATTCTAACAAAGTGAGCATAAATAGGCAATTATGAAAAGCAGGAATGTGAAAAAAAACCCTGAAGATAGAACACAAAAGTAGCAGAACAAAAATTATTTAAGTATTAGGAGTAGAAAACCTGAAAAATATGCAGTGGGTCCAGCAGAAGAAACATTCACAGTCAATAAGCATATCGCAGAGAGATTAAAACTAATTACTTCAAGTGTTGAGTGTTTTGAGTGGGTTTTTTGTTTCATTTTGTTTAGTTGGGGGGAGGTGGTGGTGTTCATTTGTATTTACTATGGCCTTTTTTCCCCCTGAGTGGAGATTAATTAACAGACACAAGTGTCAATAGTGGCAATGACAGAAGAAATTCAAGTATTAAAGGCCAGCCAATTGCCCAAAGGCAACATGTATGTACTTAAGAACTCTGGAAAAACTCTGAACTACAAAAAAAAAAAAAAGTCTCCCTAAATATTCTCCATCTCAGCTTCCTTCTACATCTTCCGGATTTATTTTTTACACTGCGCATCCCACAGCAAGTCCAAGTGTGATCTCCTTAAAAATTCTTTCAAGATACAGAAGCAGAAGAATGAACAGAGAAATTATAGACCAAAAAATGACTGGCTGAAAATGTAAGCATAATTAGTGATAAACACACATAGAAGATCATATGGCACAATTTCTACAAATAATTAAACTTCCTTAGCACTTTGGACTTTTTTTACTACTTCAGAAAAATACTACTTCAGATAAAGGGGAACTTGCTGGCAATCTTTTCAGATTTTCAAAAGGTCTTTGATAAAATAAAAAAAATATTAAAATGTGACCTGCTTCTTCAGGACTACACAATGCAATAATAGTTATCTCATGAAGGAGTTTGCAGAGTTGGAAGAAAGGGTGAGTTCAGTAGAAAAGAGAGTCACAGACCATGGAAAAAAATCTGAAACACGGATTTGGCTTTTCCTTAACCTTAAAAAGGCGAACACTTAAAAAGGGAATATGATAGAAAATAATATGCATTAGTGAGTAACAGGAGAATAAGGACACTGTTCTACTTCACAGAACACAACCATGGGAATCTTCAAGGAAAATAAAAAGATGACAAATTCAAAATTAATACCAAAAACCCCCACAAATTGCACAAGAATTGTGGTGTTAACTGCCAAAAAGATCTGAGGGCAACTGGATTTTTTTTTCTATAGCATTTGTTTGAATTGCGCTGTCCAGATGCTTGCCTTGAATTTTCTCCCTCCATCTCATTCACCTTCTCTAGCTCAGCTTAATTCTACAGCTGTCCAGCTATTTCTCTCTGTCCTCACAATCATCATCTTCATTCTTCTTTCATTTGTCCCCCTCCCTGCCTGTCCCCTCCTCCCCAGCATCTTTTCTCCTCCTCCAGGAAGGCATGGAAGGCAAACTTCACGGTGCTCTAGGTGCTACTCTTATTTACTATATAAAACTGAAACAGAAGTTGCACAGGAACTGTGTATTACAGTCTTAGTGCAGTATCTGGAACATTAGGAAACATTTTCTGGCCGCCCTTAATAATGTAATAACGCATCTAACAAAAAAATTGCACTATTGTTCATCGGGCTTTGTACTCTGATGCAAACAAGTAGAAGTTTTGCAGCAGCTTTGTCTCAAGAAAGCACAACCTAATTGCTACGGAATTAGATTCAATTTAAACTTTTTGCACACTTGCAATTCCTATCGTGCTGAAGATGTTTATATTACTGCTTTACCAAGTAATTATAGTTGGGGAGCGGCAGGGCAATGGGATATGTTTTTTGGCAGAAGAAAAGAATCATGAAAGATATCAGCCTAATTTTTCTACTAAAGTCATCAACAATTTGATAGGTAAACAATATTGTCAAAAATGACCTTTTGGCTTCAGAGTTCAAAAAGAACTGAAATTAATGAATAATAGTTCTTACATTAATAGTAGGTGTAGGCTATTTTTGGACAAAGACAACATTGTACTAGAATACAGTTGCTGATTACATTTCCTTCCTAACACTGAGGCCAAACCCCATATTCCATAGCTGGCCAAGGTCCAAGAGAGACAGAGAATAATAGAATCAGAGACTCTAAGCTATCCATACAATTAAGATGTAAAGTCCGTTACAAATAAAATTGCATTTTTGCATCACTTTAGTAAAGTCAAAGAACACGCCAAGAGCTTATAGAAGTTACATGAAATAATATGTGCTCTGTTCCAAGTCAGTTTGTCTGTAGAACAGAACAAAGCATTTACCATTATTTTAACACTAGTTAGTGCAGTGCTATCATTAATTAAGGAACTTAAACTAGGGTAAACCCCCTCAGTATGCAGATTTAGCTTAAATGTCATTCTCATTGACTTATACCTGGCTGAAGCAAATCATCTTCATATAGCACCACTATTGAAACAAATCTTCAAGGAACTATTTTTTTGATATCTTTTATCAAGTACTCCAAAATTAATTGAATTTTAAAATTAAAGGTGTCTAGACATCTTATCTAAGCATTGAAAGACACACACATACACACACTTTACAATGTGCAAATATCCTGCCCTCTCTGAACAATCTATATTGAATTCCTACATAACATACTGTGCCATTTTTGAGATGTAACTGAAAGGCTGGTAGGATATTATGATGCCAGGGTAGCATGGCCCTGGTATGCATGGGGGGAGCGGGCATAAATCTCCTCCTCTCACTTCTGTTGGCTTAATTCTACATACCAAGTACTGTGGTCCAATGTAATAATGAGTTTCCTGATCCATCATTCTCCTTCAAATCCCTACTTCTACCTCAGTAGCTAGAAAACTAATCCAGAGTAAGAGTGTAAATTTATCAGTGAAGGGTTGAGTTTAGCCTGAAACATGTAAATACTAACACTATGTGCTACCAAATTGTTGCTGGTAGCAAATGTAGCAAGACAGCAACTAAACAAATGAAACGTGAGTTGCATGGTAAAAAGAAATTATCCCTTGTGGTGTAAAATCCTTGTCCCTGACAAATTCCAAACACTGGTTTCAAACAGGTGATTAAAAAATTTCTCAAAGTAGCCTACAAAAATTCAAAACTAGAAGTGGGACAAAATCTAAGATCATTAGCACACTAGCTTAAGTAGGGTGTTTATCAATCCCAGATAAACAACAGCTGCCTGTTCCCCACATTCTTCTGTAAAACACACATTTTCAATTATGAAACAAAATGTCCACATTTTAAACTTTTCTTGCCCAATCAGACACCACAAAGGTGATCAAACCCACAGATGCTTGAAAATTAATAGTTACGTTGTTATGAGAATTTGCTTTTAACTCCACTTTAAACTGCAGTTTTCATATGCTCTATGAGGCAATTTTTATTTTAAAACTTACCTTTAGCATACTGCCTCATACTCTCCATATAGGCAGAGAGATTTTCTGCAACCAATGTAACGAGGGCATGATTGTGCTGAAGTTGATTGATTAAGTCATGTCGGTAAAACACATGGGGACTCCTCTGAGTTTGACTGAAATTAAAATAAATAGTTATTATTTAATTTAAATAAAAGTGTTATAAGCAAAGCAGATAAGTCTTGCATCTAACAGTTCAGAAATCAATTTAAGAAATTAATCTTTGATGCAGGTTCCAAATTTTCCCTAGAAGATCTCTAATAGAAAGCATAGTAAGTCTCTAACAATTTTTTTCTTTTTTCTTCTGACACATCAACAGTTCTTACCAGTTATTAAAAGCAGTTAATTTATGATGATTATACAGTTACAGCATGTATGAAAAACATCAAAGCAATTTGAGCAGCTCGCTATGCTAGAGGGAGAATATCTGCAGCAAGACACGAATAGAAATACCTGCCCACAAAATAGATAGAGATAAATAGTAAAGATAGAGACCCTCAACCGCAGTACAACTGTAGTATAACTACAATATATATAACCACGTTATGTTGGTACAAACACAAAAAAGCATAGTTACACAGAGCATACAGTCTAAGAAAAAACAGCGAAGTTCAAGAAAATAAACACCTCAAATAAATAATTAGGTATATTATCAAGATATGACCAAAAATGCCGCTCTTAAGCAATACTAGACAGATTTATATTACAAAAGTAAACTGCATGAGAACATACAGAGCTGGGGTCCAAAAATCACACACCGTGAATACTACCAAATTCTAGAACTTAGGGCCTAATCACATCTGCAGAACAGTCTCAAAATGCCCCACCTTCTGTAGATCATAGCACCAATCTTGGCTGCATTAACAATGCTAACTTGTGCTGCTTTTCCATGGTAAAGAGAGAAAAAGAAAAAAAAGGGTGCAGGGGCAGTGCTCATTCCTCACTGGACTGCCACTCAGCTGATTCCACAGCCTGTGATTTCAGAACTGCTCTTCCTTCCTGCGACACTTAAGTAAGTAGACCCCAGAATTCACTGAATGGATTAGAGGTAGGAATCCTCATCCTTCCTAGGAAACAGGGTCTCCATACTACATGACCTACAGCACTCCACAGTATTGCCACACCTTTTAGTAGGGAAGGCAAGAAAACCCAGTTCTAGCATCAGCTGATAATCATCAATTGATTCATTGGGCCAAAGTTCATTGTCCATCTGGGTTTAAAAGACAGAAGCCATCAACACCCTTCCAATAATTTTCTTATCTGCAACCAACAGAATTTGGCCTGCTAAACAAAGAGGTCTTCAGAAGATTAAATTTCATAATAAGCAGATCTTTCCAAAACAGCTTGAAATAGGCACTTAAAACACAAATTGTGTTTAAAAAAAAAAAAAAGACATTTGTCAGAGAGAAAACAAAATGGATGGAAGCATGAAGGAAGAAAACATACAGGACTTCATATACCCAGAAGGAACATGCTCTGTTTTAACTTTTGAGGCGAGACAATTGTCTTCAGGCACAGACAAAAGCTGACTTGCGAAGACTTTCTAGCATGCTTTCTAGAAGTAAAGCAAATTCCACATATACAGGATTATTCTTATTATCCTTAAGCATCTGAGTTTAGGCTAAATGATGATGTTGCCATTGGGACATATTTCTTTAGTAATAACTTAAATTTCTGATGCTCCTCTGTTAACAGTAAAACTAATCTTTCATTGTGTTTCCACTAAATGAGTATCAAAAGACAATGTAAAAGAAGAAAACGTAGTGTTATGAAATGGTTGCCAATATGGAAATACTAAAAAGGACATTTAATAGCTATAATGCATGCTTATTTGCTAAAAAATATTGTCAAAGTGACAAAGGGAAAATTCCAAACAACTTAAATGGAATTTTTAAAAATTATTTATTTTCACATACAACTTGCTCAACATAATACTGTACATGTAACTCAGCTTGTGAAGTTAAGAGTTACTTTTCTTATTTTCCATGTGCCTTAGAATAGTTTCCAGGAGGATCTGCTCCGTGATCTTGCCAGGCACAGAGGTGAGACTGAACGGCCTGTAATTCCCTGAGTCTTCCTTTTTATCCTTTCAAAAAAAAGTGGGTTATGTTTCCCCTTTTCCAGTCAGCAGCAACTTCACCAGATTGCCACAACTTCTCAAATACAATGGACAGTGTCTTAGCAACTTCATCTGCCGCCTCCCTCAGGACCCACAGATGTATCTGGTCAGGCCCTATAGACTTGTGTACCTTCAGGTTCCTTAGATGGTCTCAAACCTCATCTTATCCTACGGTGGGCAGTTCTTCATTCTCCCAGTCCCTGCCTTTGCCTCTGTGATTTGGTCAGCGTGGCTTGAGCACTCGTCAGTTAAAGACTGAGGCAAAAAAGTCACTGAGTACCTCACCCTTCTCCATACCCCAGGTAACCAGGCCTCTTATTTCCTTCCAGAGAGGTTCCACATTTTCCCTAGTTTTCCTTTTATCACCAATTTACCTACAGAAGCATTTCTTGTTGCCCTTGATGACCTTGGCCAGATATAATTCTATCAGGGCTTTAGCCTTCCTAACCTGAACCCTGGCTGCTCAGACAAATTCTCTGTACTCCTCCCAGTCTACCCGTCCTTACTCCCACCCTCTGTAGGCTTCCTTTTTGCTCCTGGAGTTTATCTAGGAGTTCCTTGTTCATCCATGCAGGCCTGCTGGCCTTTTTGCCTGACTTCCTCTTTGCTGGAATGCATCGCTCCTGAGTTTGGAGGAGGTGAGCCTTGAACCAGCTTTCTTGGGCCTCTCTTCTCTCCAGGGCTTTAACCTGTGATACTCTTCCCAAGCAGATCCCTGAAGAGGCCAAAGTCTGCTCTCCTGAAGGCCAAGGTAGTCAGTTTGCTGTGTGCCCTCCTCACTGCCTTGAGGATCATGAACTCCACCATTTCATGGTCACTGCAGCCAAGGCTGCCCTTGAGCTTCACATTCCTCGCCAGCCCTTCCTTGTTGGCAAGAACAAGGTCCAGCATAGCACCTGTCCTCGCTGGCTCCTCTACCATTTGGAGAAGGAAGTTACCATCAATGCATTCCAGGAACCTCCTGGCTTGCTTATGCCCTGCTGTGTTGTACTTCCAACTGATATCAGGGTGGTTGAAGTCCCCCAGGAGGACCAGGGCTTGTGAGGCTGCTCCTACCTGTCTACAGAGGGCCTCATCTGCTCAGTCTTCCTGATCAGGTGGCCTGTAGCAGACCCCCACTGTCACCTGCCCCTGCCCTCCCTTTAATCCTGAGCCATAAGCTCTCAGTTGGCTCCTCATCCATCCCCAGGCAGAGCTCCATGCACTCCATCTGGTGATTGACTTAGGGGGTAGCACTCCTTCCTCATCTCCCCTGCCTGTCCCTCCTAAAGAGCCTGTATCCTGCCATTCCAACACTGCAGTTGCAGGAGCCATCCCACCATGTCTCTGTGATGCCAATATGATCTTAGCCTTGCAGGTATGCACACATCTCTAACCCCTCGTTTGTTCCCCATGCTATGTGCATTTGCATAGAGACACTTAAGTTGGGCCTCCGACGAGGCTGACTTCTGTCTGGAGTCCCTTTGTGCAGCTCTTCAGGTGCTCTCCTGCTGACCTGTGACCTTTCTCCAAGCTCTGGGCATCTATTGCTGGCACTGTCATCAAACTGGTGGACGGATTCATGTTCCCCTTCCCCGGCAACTTTAGTTTAAAGCCCTGTTCACCAGGCTGGCAAACCAATGACTGAAGATGCTCTCCCCTATCTCCAACTTTAATCTTAAAGTTCCTTAATTAAAACCTTCAATTCAAAGTTCACTTTCCCGCCATACTCATTCATTTTCAAATTCTGCATAAAAATGAAGTATTATCACATACTGCAGAGCAGACTTCCCTGAAATCTGAGCAATGGAAGAGATGGTCTGAACAAAAAAAAAAAAAAAAAAAAAAAA
>WKFP01015495.1:211400-271178 GCA_011057875.1 Pterocles orientalis | reverse complement strand
TGTTTTGTTGGGGGGGGGGGGGTGGTTTTTTTTGGAAAAGGACTCAAAAACCACTTCCTCAATGAATTTCATTGAGGTGTTCTAGGCTGCACAAGAATTTTTAGTATTTCCACATAGCTTCTCAGGCTCAAGTACTTCCTTTGTGCTAGTGGACTCCTGGACAACTAAGGCTTTCTATTACAAACAACTTGTTGGCAGACAACATTTTAAAGTCCAGCATATTATAAACTTATGAAGTCTAACAATCAAACAACTAAATGGCAAGACGTTGAGTTAGATACTTGACACAGTTTTAAATGACAGTTTGGTGTATATCACAATTTTGACATTTAAAGAGGAAGACAATAATGAAAAAACAGTTAGCCCAATTTTAACTCTGGGTGAGAAGAAAATTTCCTTCCTACATGCCCAGACTGAAAAAAATGCATCACATACTTTAAATCTGAACCCACGACCAGTAATTTTGGACTATGTGAGTCAATAGCTGATTTACTGTAGAAAAATTTCCTGTAAGTGTAGAATAAAAAACGCAAAACAAATACCTAGAAAACAAACTCTGATGTAATCTTGTAAAGTATTAAAAATGCATGCATGAGCAGTTTTGAAATTAATTTCTTTTAAAACCTTGCATCAGTACTTCACTTAAAAACAAAAAAGAGTAATAGCTTTGTTACATTAGTTTACATTGTAAATTCTTTATAGCGTGCCATAAATTTTTCTTAGAAAAAAATTAATTTAAGTAGAAACATTTGTTTTCATGTTATGGGTCAGTCTAGGAGAGAGGCAACCAGTTATATTCCACTTGATTTTGCAAAACATATAAATTTTTTTTCTCTGATCAGACCATTTATTGGATAGAAAGAAAAACTGAGAGCATACATGGCACAAACAGTACCTACAATATAACAAATAAAAGGAGAAGTACGCGCAGCTGCTGGGGTGGCAGGGCAAGAAGACTAAGGTGTACAACAATCTCATCTTGGGAGGTTTTTAACAGGTACAGAGAAGCCCTTAAGAACAGAAAAGGCCAGGGAAGCAGTACAAGACAGTAGGAGGATGTAAGGAACCTGGTGTGCGAACTGTCAGCTTGCTGTGCTGAAATAGGGAAGCACGTGCCAAAATCTAGTTACACTTTCCAGAATGTAAGTAATGAGACTCCAACACTAATTTCTAATTTTATTTCTTGTCAGCTGAATCTTTCCCTGCAACCCATCAGGCTGCAACTTAATGCTTGCCTTTAGAGACTTCCAACATTATTCCTTGAATCAAACATACTTCTATTTTGTGAGCACTTGTTTTGTAAGACAAGAAAACACTTCAATAAAACTTGAAACTTACGCTCCCTTCTAAAGGAAAAAGCACCGTGATTTTATTATTCTTCATTAAGTACTTATTCTTACTCTAGTAGGATACTGAGATTCTCAGGGTACCTCCACAACGTCAACTAAATTTGTTCATGCTCACCCTCTAAACCCAGGCGGTAACATAACAGCTCTAGCTGAAAGCAAAACCACACCATTGCTGCACTGAGCCAGAGCTAAAATAGCCTGCCTGTTACATAAAGCTACACAGTAAATCAACGCTTCGCTACTGAATTTCATGCTCCAGGTGCTCTTAGAAGCAGTCATTTAATAAGAACTTCTAAAAACTAACTAAACACAAGGAATAGTGAAGGCGGTAAAAATCATTCTGTAATAGTAGATTTTGGTATTCTTACTTTTGTCCATTTTAATTCCACAGCTAATGCCACAGTGAAAAAATTGTCTACCTGAACAATACTTACTAAATTCACCTTTCACATACACCAAAAAAATGCAGAGCAAACTGCACCAACTGCACCGTGGCAACTACCTAAATGAAAGCCAGGTATGTCAGAACACAGGAGATTTATTCCTAAATTTTTTGGCAACCAGTGGGCTTCACTATCCCTATCTTTAAGGGTTGTACCACTTGTTCACACTTTTCTGGAAAGGTAAAACGTTTACCTTAAACTAACTTATCCACATGTCTCACTATGAGTAGTATAATTGCTTGGAAGACTTTCTTCCAAATTTCAGCTTTTTTTTCTTCTTATAAAACATGAGGCTTTAATACAGCTAATACAAGTCTACTAAGAGCAAACTTCTTAAAGTGTTTTTTCCCCGCTATAGACTTCTTAAAAAGAGAGCCTGGAAAGGTCTACAGACCACAAGTTGAAAACTAGTAGTATTATCACAGACCCTAATTCAAGTTTTCTGTGTATTACTCTGTTACATGATATAATTTTCTGGACTTAGTGACAACAAGAAAACAAAGATTTTCTTGAGTTTCAGCCTGTGGAGAGTCGTGGTTCGCTTGCTCACCCTCCCCCCTCCCAGGGATGGGGCAGAGAATTAAAGAGGTAAAGGGAAAAGAGACTTGTGGGTTGAACAACTGAATAGCTACACTACAACAAAATTGAAAATCATTATTATAATAATGACAGTAATAACAGTAACAATAATATACAAATATACAAATGAGTCATACACAGTGCAACTGCTCACCACCCAATGGTCCCGGAGCAGGCAGAGACCCAAAATCATGACCCCGGAAAAGAGAAGAGTCTGAGAGCATGTGAGAGTCAGAGAGAGAGAAGAAACTTCCAGACAGATCCTGATCTATATACTGGGCATGATATGCATGATATGGACTATACCTTTGGCCAATTTGGGTCTCATCCTAAACCTAAGGTCAAATCCTAGGCTAGTAATTGGGGCTGTGCTCCTTCCCCGCTTCTCCTGCACCTTCAGACACTGGCACAGCAGAGAAGCTGAGGAGTCCTTGACTGTCCTGGCAGCAACTATAAATATATTATATAATCCTGTCTGGCAACTACGTACCACCCAGCCGCTTGCTCACTTCCCACCCCACTCACACCCTACCCTCACAGATGGGGGAAAGAATCGTAAGGGTAAAAGTGAGAAAACTCATGGGTTTTGACAAATAGTTTAACAGGTAAATATTTTGTTTTACATACATAGCTCTATATAAGCTACTATGAAGAAATTTAACTCCATCCTTGACAAAACGAGTACAGCCCTCTACCTCAGAAACTGGATTTAGCCTTCCCACACTTGAAAGATTGGCCTAAGGGCTTACTTGTACAATTAGAGTTTAACTACCAGTTACTTATGAACAAGGATATATGTACTCTCACTTGCTTCTATCTTAAAATGACCTTTCATTTTCTGTCTACTCAATAATTAATAATGATTTTGCTCTCCAGCTGCTCTTTATGTGTGCTAAACTCATACAACCCACAGCTAAGAAATCCAGTTTCACTGATCATTTAAGTAAGCAATCCAATATTGCAAAATGTATAATTAAAAAAAAATCATTACAACACAAAAGGAAAGAATGTGCTCTTAAACAACTTTTAGAACAGTCATTCTTGTAAGCCTTATTAATAGCACTCTGCCCGGGAAAAAATTATATGCCTGTGGTGAACTCAGATATTAGAAATAATATTTTGAAATGCATTGAATATGTAAGTCATAATGTATCATGTTCTTTCATAATCTAGACTTTGCTCAACATTGATGGTTTTCTAATACTTAAAAAGGATAATCTTTGCACCATTCTCTGAACTGTTCCTTTAGACTTTACATACACATGTAGTTGATCTCTTCTACTGAGGACATTTGAGAAGACAATTTTGAGATCCTGGACCCCAAGAAAGAACACCATCTGATTTCAAAATTTTCTCGAGTTTTGTCTAACAACAAGCAGAAGAAGCACAAGAACCCTCCTGCACAGCAGCAGATAAGCAGTTGAATTCTTTACCTGTGCAGCCCAAATGTTGTCAAGATCCTGCAAAGTGAGGGCTTTCTCTTTGATGACAAAACGAAGAATTTTCTCTAACTTCTCTACATATTGAGGTTGATGAAGACTATCTCTCAACACAATTGATAAAATATTATTCTGCTGGATCCATTCCTGAATATAAAAAGAAAGTAGTGCCATCTCAAATTACTGAAGTGCTGTCACCAATATTGAAGTTAAAAAGAAAAATTTCAACCTGTTACAGACTAATGACTTTATATACAATAATCTAATTAGGAGAAATTAGAAAGATGCGGCACAAGAGGAAGGTATTTATCTCTAACTTTCATTTCCTCTTCAAAAAAAAAATTCAGCATTTAAAATAATTCAATATGCTATTCGCTGTGATATCTTAAGGGGAAATATTTTTCAGGCATATTAAAATCATGAACTCGAAGCATAAAAAATGTTCAAACAACTTCAAACATAAAAAACTAACGGGAAGAATAGTTAAATCTTCTATTCGAGGAACAAAATTCTTCTCTTCTAAGTCACAATCATTAAATATCAAAACCAAATTGTTTAAGACACTTCTAGCTTTACTGGTATGTCTAAAGCTTATCACATAAAAAGGGTAGGTTATTTAAGTACTGCCATCTATAGGGTTTTTAAAAAATGCTTCTAACTGAATTAAAGGAAAATGTTCAAGCCTTATTTAAGTAGATGTTTGGCTTTTTTTCAGTGGTGTCACTGACACAGTCAGATTAGTCATGTATTTTTTGTTCCAACTGAAGCAAAGCAGTGCGCACTTTAAGCACTGAAAAAGAAAACAAACATATACAGCATCATACCTTCTAACAGTGTCCTTGATTATAGATTTAAAATATTCAAGCTAGTCTCATGAAACACTTAAAACTACAAGTTTTCATTTAAAAATAGAGGTCTTGTCTGAGATGTCAAACTACAGCGAGTATGTAAAAAGAGTAGTATTTCTTCCTATTGCTTTAAAAAGTCAAACTGCAGTCACTCTTTTCTGTCAGCAGCCGTTTTGCACATTATAAACCTCACAACAAGTAGCCAGTCACAAAAATGGGGCAGAATAGTGCAAAAAACACTTAACACAATTAAATTTCACAAAGATTAAGAGAAAATTGGCCATAACTTTATAAATGCTCATTTTAATAGTACCCTACATACACACTCAAGCATGAAACAGTAGTCAAAATATGTAAATATTAAATAAATAAATAAAAATGTGCTATCTAGAACTTTCTGTACCAAAGAATCCAGCTTCTGAAATGTGAAAAGCAGAGTAGTCACTTAGAACTCTAATGAGAAAACGTTACTTGAAACACAAACCCGAGACTAGATCCTTATTTAAATGAACATTTGACTCTTACATACAGGAGCACTAAAGTTCCAAACTAATCACACTTGTTTTATCTCGATTTGGTTTTGTTTTTTTGGGCGGGTTTTGGGGTTTTTTTTTTAAATACTATATAAAAAAACATGCTAATCAAGGATCCCTTTTTAAAGCATGATTTTTAGCAGCACTGAAAATTATTCTCAACAGTAGCTTTGAAGCAAATACAGCAATTTTTCACAGAAAGACAACTATTACCATGACATGACACCTACTGCTTATAACACTACATATGAAAACCAGCAGCGTGTGCAGGACCCATAATAGATACATACTTCTAAAAGAAAAATAAAAAGGAGGAAGAAAATCTATTAGATGAATTTCAGTGAAGAGGAAAACTTACTGCCATTCTTTCAGCTGTAAGCCATTCTTCCTCTTCAGGATTACCATGTCGATGGGTATAATATGACACACTAGATATTACTTTGTTAACTTCATTTAGTGCATTCATTTTACCATTGAAAGAAGAAATTTGTAACAACCTGTAAGAGAAATTAAATGTAAGAAGCATGAAAAAAATGTCAGAAGTAGCATATAATATTTAGGAGTAACATCTTACCTCAGTATCATTTTTAACCTAAATATTTCTAAGTTTTTTACAGTTTCTTCTTGTCCTGGAACTCGTGAAGCTAAATTCTTTAGAGATTTGATTATCATTGACAGGGCATCATTTTTGGCTTCATTCTTTGCTTCTTTTTTCAGTTCATCATCTGTTAAGTTTTCTAAAAATTGTGGAACCATTTCTATAATTGGAAGGAAATATTTCTTCACTGTATGTAATGTTAGAAATTCGTAACATTGTCCAAATGGCCTAAAAAGAAAGAAAAAAGGGATCAAAGTGCCATAATCTGTAATTGTGCAATACTAGAATATTAAGAAGCCGTTCATTCAAGAAACTCGAGTCTATTTACAAGCCTGCGAAATGTTGAAAGTAAAGACAATTAGTTAAGAGACAGCGAGGGAGACAGTGAGGGCAAGTGCTTCAAGAAAAGATGAAGCTTTGTGCAAACGTAATATTTTATTTAGTCTAACTTTTCAAAATAGGTAAATTATTATTTTTTAAAAACTTACTTGATGAGAGCTGCAATTATCTGAACATTCAATGCTGATCCACTCATGAAGCGATCATGTAAGATCTGAAATCCATTTAATGTGCCAAACTTGTTTATAAGATCTACTAGCCAACCCTGCAATATAATAAGCAGTTATTTTCTGACATGTACAAGTTACCACCTATACATACTTTCAAGTACCTGCTAGTAACAAAAGTTGCTTTAAAAAAAGTCCTTACACAATAAACTGTTAGAAGGCAATAGCACTGACAGTGAACTTGCCTCTATAGCTTAAATATTCAGTTTTAAGGTAATGCTTAGAAATAGGCAACATGATCTTTCCCACTATCATGTTAAAAAAACAGATGCTATATATTAGTTATTCAAATAATTTTATCAAATACTTAGCACTAAAAACAACTATACTTCAGGTTCATCTTTGGCTGGTAAATTACTACAGAAAGCATGATGATTCCAGTATTTTTTTCTGGTTCTGGATGTGATAATGCTGCATATCAAAGCAGTAAGAATGCAAAACAACATTCTTCTAAACACAGCTAGCAATGCAAGGAAGTCCAGCAACACAGTTATTTATCTTTGGTTCTTACATATCAATAGGTAGCAGTTCTACTACAAAGAAAAAAAAAAAAGAAGAAAGCAACAAAAATATAATTTGGTTAGCTCCTGAAGTTGTACCAATGCTATTTGGAACACAATTCTGAAGAATTCAGACCCAAGAACCAGAACAGATTACTAATCTGTTTGTTAACTAGCAGCGCAAACAAACAAAAAAACCCCACTCAAAAAAATCCCAACCAACCCCCCCCCCAAATCAAAACAAAACAAAAAAAACCAAAACCACACTGACACTAGCATCCCATATCCAATTAAAAACATTTCTCCCATGATTGGAAACTACAAGGAAAGGGAGAAATTTTTACTTCATCACATCATCTTCTCCTCAAAATATGTCACCTACAAAACCATGTTGAGTGAGAAGGTAAATCCATCAACTGGCAAATACAAGCAAGCCAATTATCATAGTAGGAATGCCATTCCAATAGAATTGTGCCAGCTTACTGTAGAAACAAATGACAGTTTGGTTGCGGACCACAGACTGAAAGAGTCGGAACAGGAAATTTAACCGATCATTATTTAATGCACACATCAAAAGCAGGAGAACATCTTAGTGATATAGAGAATGAACGTGGGATTTTTTCCCCTCTAAGAACACTTCTCTATGGCTACTGTATAATTAGGTAACACTGCATAAAACTAAAAATACAGGTCTGAAAATTATCTCATACCTTTGGTGATCGTGGGTCAGGAGGACGGGCATAAAGTTCATCTTCAGCGAGCTGGACTCCTGCAGGAACTGTTTCTGAGGGACGAGTACCATTGTATAGATGGAATTTGCAGTGAGGATTTAAGGCCATGGCAAGAAGTTCAAGAAGGGGAAACCAATCTTGGGACAGCTTGGCCACACAGAGTTCTATTAGTCGATGAGTGTTGTTAATAATACATCTCTATTAAGAAAAAAACAACAACCAAGAATATGGCAGGTGACTGTACAACAAATATGAACTATAAACTCTGAACCATTTGTACTTAGCCTGCAGAATTGTGTAAGATTTTTACAACATCATATTTCAACTTGTACCTCCTCCAATAAAGGCCTTAAACGAACGTTAAACTATTTATTTTCAGCTAACAATTAGATTTAGGAAAAAGACCCAAATATTTTTGATTATTTGAGGCATGCATGAATCACCACTGAGCTATTAACTTTTCCTTCTTTTACCCACTTCTCTCAGACTTTAATTTGCTTAGGAAGATCTTCACAGTTTCTAATTTGGCATGTGAGTAGCTATCCAATATGTAGTTTTTACATTCCAACGGCTGCTTCATTTTGAAGTTAACAGGTTGCAAAAAGCTTTTACTAAAAAAGCAAGTTTTTATGTCCTAGCATGCACATAAAATAAACGGGTCTCTAGACATGAGGCCAAAGACAGCCTGCCTAAGAAGAGCTGTACTACTGAACATACAAAGTTCAGTTCCTCCTTATATCACCACTCATGTTTTATTTCCTTTCAAAACCACCACAGGCAATAAGATGAACCAATGATAGAAGGATGACTTCCCCCCGGGTCAAAAGCCACGTATACAAGTAAAGTTCTCCCAGTTCTTTGGACAGTTTCAAAAATCAGATTCAGTCTCTGCAGTCTCCTCATAGTCACAAAAAGACAGTCTCCTTCCTCATTTAAACTACTATGCTTTTCAGAAACACAACTTTAACAACTCACATGAATCTCAAACTTCCAGCCACTCACTGCCTCATCTGTAAGGATTTTTGTGAAAGATATTGTTAACCCATCTCGAAAAAATCGCTGGCATGCTTCACTCTTGACATCAAGGCCTGTTTTAAAATAGAAACGAAAAAGAAAACTATTAGATTCGCAATTTCATTCGTTGTTACATAAACTTTTAAATATTGAAAGTAGTGATTTGGTCTTCAAAAGTTTGGTGTTCAAAGTTTCAGAATTATTTTAAAAAGAGAAGTGTTAGATGAAGACAAACTTGCATAAGCTTGAATGCACAAAAACCTGACTAACATTCTAGTAAAGCCACCTCCAAAACTGCACACCTTTAGATAATTTTTAAATTATTTTAAAAACATGTGACAGGGTGGGGTTTTTTTCCCGACACATTTGTAAAACTCAAAGGTATAGCAGCAAAAAGTACAATCTTTATCTTTCATTCTTCTGGTATACATTGTTTATGTATAAATCATAGCAACTCTTATTTAATAAGTCACTACCAGTAAAACTCAGCAAGTTAGCAGAAGAAAGGGTGAGACCTAGTCAGCCTCCCAGACACAACTAACCTGCAAAAACAAACATGAATCCTTCTGTCTCTCACTCTCACTTGGAAGTACAGTTTCTTGTAATTCTGGTGCCTGGACCCAACACACCTAGACCCCAACACTGCCATAAACCTTTGCAGCAGCCATATGTCAAGTTTAAAATTAAAGAACAGTGCTCCATACTTTTCTTTTAGCTATTTTCAACCTCTGGAGTTATAAATAACCCAGTATTTCAAGAAATCTGTATTTCCCCTTCAAAAGTTCAGTTAGAAAATATAAATAGGTCTAAAAGTCAACAGAAAAATATATTGAACATATAACAGTACACACTGGAAATGATGAAAGGCATTGGACACATTATTGAAAGAAAACTGTGACCTGCCTGCACAGTTTATTTACAGAACAAGTTTAATTTTCAATCAGGGAATCTTAACATTCAACAAGCCTACAGCATCCAGATTCACTAAAATGATTGCCACCACCACACCCCCCCCCCCCAATGTCCTTATCTCTGACAGTAAGTTCCAGTGGTTTGGGAAAGATTTATTTGGGATATCAAATTAAAGTTCCTCATAGTCACAAACAACTGTGCAACAGAGGTTCATTTCAAAAGTCGTACAGAAATTTGTCACGCTTGTTAGCGGATACCACAAAGGCTTTCCAAACTCCTGTAACAGGGCTTGCTAGCCTATACTCCTACAGCGGGTGCAGCTCTCAAGCAACTCAAGTAAAGCAGGAATCTTTGGAGAGTCCCTGTCACCTTTTTGAAAACTACTCCAATGTTCCCTCTTTTTATCACTAGCAAAGGTACATTATATACACTAAGTAGCCAAGGATAAAAAACTCCACATTATCTTCCTATGTAGCTTGCAGTCTGGATAGCTGACATCCCTACACTATATAGTAAGTACGAAGGCCAGCAACAAAAGGCCACAAGCCGCAGCAATGACAACATGACAAAAGGAGAGAGACGGGCACTGCCCAGTAAACAAAGGACTTTGTTAAATTCACTCCTCAAGGAGGTAAAGATGACAACTTCACCCTATACAAAACAGAGGACAGGGAAGGCATCCAAAGTGGTCAAACTGACCTAGGGGAAATGTGCCTTTACAAACCCAAATGTAACAGTGAACTTAATTCTTAATGCAAATTTAAAGCAGCACTCAAGTGATTTTAATGTTCCTTGGATAACCAGTATACGGCACTGAAATATCTCTCAAACTTTCAAGTACTTCTCGGACCATCCCCTCCCACAATGGATAGCCAGCTTCAGTCAGCAACACATTTCAAACGAAGTCCAAGAATACCAAACCAGAGTTATGTTTCAAAATGCACTGTCTGTACTTCACTGAATTTGGAAAGAGAGGGAAGGTGTAGAACCTGAGAAGATACTTCTATGACTCTGGATATACAATCACGTTCTACTTTCTCCCCCGATGCTGCATTACTGCCAAAACAATAGATGACACTTATGGAAGGAGCCAAGGCTAGGTGTCCACAAGGACTGGAGTCTCATCAAAAGCATGGTACAGGAGTCCCAGAAGACAGCAGGTTGGGAGAGGAAGCAAGAGTAATTCAAAGACAGTGAGAAGAGAAACAGCAACTACACCAGACACCTGGCATCTACTGTTTGAACCAGATTCAGTATCACTAACCCTCAGGTAAGACTGCAAGCAGCTTTTTTTCTCCCTGTTGTCCAAATTCTGAGAGCACAGAAGGATACGGAAGAATACAAGAGGTAATCTAAGTGCATGCAGCCCTAAGTATTTAGAGAACAGTTGGAGAAATGGATTACACAGTGAGAAAAAAAGTGAGTATGAAAGGAAAAAGCAATGTGCAACATACAGTATACAGGAACTATGATTAGAGGACCAGAAGAAGAATAGAGGGACATTTGATTTCTGTACCTGCATTTAAAAGTGGTCTGTTTGCCAGAAAAACCACACAGAGTGTATTAACCCTGTCACAAGAGCAGAAACCCTCTAGGTCCACACAACTTGTCAGTCCAGATACAACTGTAGATGAACAAACTCTGATGCATCTGAAGGGTTGGCGCACCAAGGCCAAGCAAAAATCACTCAGCTCCTCTTCTCGAGGACTTTGGATTACACAACTTTGTAGCTGCAACCCCAGAGTTGGGCTGGCTCCACAAACCAGTGTGATACTGTGCCACTGAAGCCTCCCCAGACCTGGAGCACACAAGCCTTTCCGTGGCTTGGTAAGGGCTGGCTCAGGACCTGCAGAACTGACAGTGACCTGGGGCTAATAAACTCTAGGGAAACCCACACTTACCCATGGGCACAGTGGCTACATATGTCACTCACAGATTCTGGCAGATGTCCAATAACTCTTCATCCTCAGGAGTATGAGAGTCTTTCTACACCAAGACACTGCACTGGCTCTGCTGTAGTCATTTCAATTAATTGGTTCTAGCCCAAGTACCTGGCTAAGACACTTTGAAACCTGATGACACAAATGCAATGTCCTTGCTTTAGATAGATGGCTAAAACTAACCATTTCAAGAAAATGCAGAAGATAGAGCTTCAGTCAGGGACTCAAGAGTGGCCCCACAGAAATGAAGAGGGATCATCCAGAGAGAGATGGCCTTTAGAGAGGATGCTGGAAACATTATTGCGCTGCCTACATTTTGAATCTGCCCAGAATGTATGCTCAAGCACACATGCACTTTTTTTTTTTGGAGGCTGTAGAGCCTGCCTCTCCACTCTTTCCCACTTTGTAAGCTTTTGTAATTCATCAAAAAGGAAGATTTGGGTTTGAAGGTTTAAATTGTGCAGTGAAATGTCATTCCAGTTTAAGTAAGGTACAAATTCTAAAAGATGCTTTGCATCTTGCTTATATGTGTCACATTGGAAAGTTCTGGCAGTACGTTAAAAAATTGAATGTAAACATCAGGAGCAGTAAAATCCACAACAAAGGCAGAGCAGCACAGAGCTGTTGAGGGGATTTTGAAAGAAAGAGTGGAGAATATTCTAGCCTATAAAATCCTAAAACCATATATTTTTTTACTTTTAAATTTATAGCACCCAACTCACTATGACCTTTATTTCTGGAGCAAATTTCATTACTCAAAACACTTTTTAAGTATTCCAGAACTATTGTGAAGATAAACATCAGTCTTGCTATTAAACTCTATTTTTCAAATAGGTTTTCTTCTATTAGCAAGGAACTCCAGACTATCACTTGATAGTCTCATGGCTTGCTTAATGAAGAACAATGCATTGATGACTACACATAAAAAGATACTATTCTCTTCCATAAATAAATGCATCTGCCAGGAATAATGCAAGTCAGTCTAGACAGGATTCACACTACTCTGTCAAATTTGTTCCTTGCACTTGAAGGTGGTAGTGATAGCATTTAATTCTTACTAGTACTTACAGTTCAGTTCTATTATGTCCCTTTCAATTTCAGTTCCTGAGAAGATTTCAAGAGTGTGCAAATATAATTCTTATTTTATAGACAAGGTCACAAAGACAGCAGTTACCCCAGAGTCACTCCAGAATGCCAACATCTATGGCCAGTGGCAATGTTAGGAAGGACCCCAACCACTAGAAAATGGTGCTTGATAAAAAAAATCAGTGGGCTCTTTTTTGGTTTTGTTCCTTCACAATCTAAATGAGTTACAGACTGCAATATAAAATTTATGTAATCCAACAGCTGGTTATTTTTCAATTTCTCCTTTCAGTTCTTCCCTTTTGAAACAGACGTCCTCAGATTAAGAAAAATGTCCATAGCCAGGTAGCAAGGTGTCCCATTTTAGATCTTACTGAGATAACGGAACACATTTTCAGTCTACTAAAAATGTACACAACAGAATCATTTATATTACTTCGCTATGTATACGCAGCTCTGAAACAGTGTCTGACAAATTTTGAGCTACCCGAACAGTGTCAGTTAACACCAAGTAAGCACCCTATCATATTGCTTGAGCACTGAAAGTTATTCTAAAAAGAACCATCTTAGCCTTCACGTAACTTCCACGTACCCAGGAAAAAAAATCTAGGATGCAACTATAAAGATAACACAGTTAAACAACTAGTTCTAACAGCTTTCATTGTATTCTCCTTAGCCAATAGTCCTTGTGTACACAGGAATTCATCTAGAGAGCGAGAGGAAGAATAAATAAATGGCAACGCAGAAGCCCTTTTCAGAATTGGGCATCAACAACAATAGAGATCAAACTGCATAAAGCAGATGAACAGATTTCCATTGTTTTTCACAACTTCCAGAGGAAAAAGAGAAGTCTTTGGGAGCTTTCAACTAAGTCTGACGTTTTGGAGAGTACGTTGATGTTAGGAGTAGCCAAAAATCTCATTCTGTTCTCATTACTTCATTGCATTGATAGTTTTTTGGTTTTGTTTTTTTTTTTTTAAATGACAACAGCTGGCAGTACATACATCTCCTCTCTCACAAATCACGAGCACTGTTCCAGCAGCCCAGACACATAGATGGCTGCACTTTCTTTCCGTAATTTGGCATTTCTTTTGCTCCTCAACAGACGTGATCACTTGAAAATTCTACACTCACCTTAGGATTCCTGCCAGACCTAGCTACATGCCAAGAAGTCAATTCCAAGCACAACTACGGCTGCTAAATCAGTGTTGGCAACAACATGTCATTATCCTATTTCGGATCACAAGCATGCACCCTAACTTTTGTTTCTCCATAGAGTGCTCCAAAGCAAGAAGACTTACAGAAAACAAGATAATCCAGAATATCATGACCACAATGCACTTTTTATTCTTAAAACTGCTTAAGAATAACCTTTATTAACATGGAAATGAAGTCATCTTGGTCCAGCTAAGCAAAAATAAGGAACAAGTACTTTGTATGTCACTATATTTAAAATACAACTAGCTGATAAGTGTAGATCTCCTAGAAAAACATTTTGATCTGACTTCTGCTATTACTCAAATACTGGGACAACAAATACTGACCGAAACACGAGACCAAAGCAACTTCCCAGGAGAACAGAACTTTCCAGAACTTGTCAATCTGAATTGTACAATTTAGCAAGCCAATACACAGTCCTGATATGGAACCCTCCTATTTCCAAGCAAGTCAGGCACAGCCAGAAACATGGTAGAATTACTAGTCTGAGTCATGCTGTTTCAAATTCTAATTTTTCTCTAATATTCTTGAAAGTACGTGTGTGCCAAATTCAGAACAAAAATGTATGGCAAGACATTAGGAAAGCTAGGTTAGTAACTTGTTTTTTAAAAAACTACAATTCTTTGAGCTTTGGTATCTGTTATAAAGACCAGACCCACTAGGTCTGGCATCAAAGTGAATACAGAAAACAGGTACGACAGGAATGACAAGATTTTATTGCTGTGAGCTTACTGAACTTCCCTACTCATGCTAAGGCACCTAATTTCTAACTACACTGATGGTTTCCTAAAATTGCTGATCTACAAAGGTTTTGCATACCACTCTGACACAATCTTCAGGACCAAGGTTGTAACAAGAAATAATTAAAAAATTTTAATCCTCCACTAGGGATTCAGAAGAACAAGAAAAGACTTTAACACACTGGCCCAGTAATAATTATTTGTCTTTTCAGCTTACCTTTTTTACTTAGGTCAATAGCAGCTTCTAGAAGAACTTCTAATTCCCCTTTTGGCAATACTGGAACAACCCATCGAGGCCTATATTCAAAACCAAAACAAACAGCCATGTATTTCAATTGCGCTTCACAAAAACCAAGAATTCTTGCCCCTTTGTAATGCTTTTAATATAGCGTAAGAATATACATTTTTCCGTGGCCCTGATGAGCACCCCATTTAAAAAACAAACAAACAAACAAATCTAATTTGAGCCTCTTTCTCTTTACAACTCTGATCCAATAAAAAAAGTATTTCAAGAAATCCATTGAAACAAAGATGTTCCATTGTCGAGATACTTGCACAAATAATCCATACCCTCTGAAAATGTGTGAAAATACCTGTTGATCATGTCATCCAACTTTGCCAGGTCTGTGTGTGGAAATGCAGGCTCCTCATCTTCAAGCTGGGGTGGAACATCTCCTTGGCCCTGCTCCTCAGGAGGGGTAGCTGGGGAGTTCTCATTGGAAGAATCAGGTGAAGAAGTCTAAAATTGGTAGGGAAAATACTTTAAATACCGCCTGCACTTACATGCCACTTATTTTGATATTTTTCCTTCACATTGTGTTTCAAAGAATCACTTGAAGTACCTGTCATCATAAAATATAATAAAATTATTTTATTTCAGATTAACAAAATATAGAGCATAAAGTGTGCTATATGTTTTCTAACTTGACTATTCAAAAATTGAGCTACTTTCCCAGTGAGGAAAGTAGGGTTTTTTGTAACAGACTTCTACTTTCAGCAGACCACCTATCTGGAAGGTAAAAATAAAGACTACACATATGCTCCAGTTTTTACAGATCTTCTGCAGAAAATATTACTATGTTAGGTAAGACAAACTTCAGCAACAGCACAGAAAAAAAATGATCATGAAAAATATTTTCTAAAAGAGTTTGCTAAAAACGCGTAACACACTAATACAGCTGGCTACTAACCAACCTCCAAGAACATTAGTTAAGCCCATTTTAATGGGCCCTGCAAAATACAGTGGATTTTGTACATGCACGCTTATTTGTATATAGAAATAGTATGAACTGGCAATAATAAAGGTTCAAATAAAAACAGTCAGATTTAGGAGGACAAGGGAGGGCCAAAACTTCAAAAACATTTTCCACATGTTGTACTGTGTCTGACTGGCACAGAGTTAATTTTCTTCACAGCATCCTGCATGGCACTGGGTTTTGGATCTGTGACTAAAACAGTATTGATAACACACCAGTGTTTTGGCTGCTGCTGCTATGTGCTTGCATGGATTCAAGGCCTTGTATTTCTCACTTTGCCCTCCAGGCAGTAAGTAGGCTGGGGGTAGACAAGAGGCTGAAAAGGGACACAGCCAGGACAGCTGACCTAAACTGACCAAAAAGATACTCCATACCATATAGTATCACATTCAGCAATAAAACAGGGGAGGAGTTTTTACTCCCATAGTAGTTGTTCTTGGGGACCAGCTGGGCATCCATCACCTGGTGGTGTGTGTATTTGCACCACTTGTTTCACCTCCTGCCCTTCCCTTATTAAACTGGCTTTTTGTTAACCCATACATTTCTCACTTCTCCCTTTCCAATTCTCTCCCCCATCCCACTGAGGCGGAAGGAGTGTGCAACAGGGTGGAGACTTACCTGGCAGCCCAGGTCAGCCCATCACACATGTTCCAAAGAACAATTCATCCTCAGGAAGTAACAACCATTAAACCTTATGGTACTAAACAAATATAATCTTCATACTAAATTAAATGACAAAGTGCAGCTTTTCTTTTAAATAGATTTGGCTGCACTGTTTAAAAGCATTATTTTCTGGTATTCCCCACCCCCCCCCCAAGAATCATCACATTATGAGGTGGTATTTCAAAGTTTTTGTTTGTCTTTTGAAAGCAGGATAACCTGTTCCACAGAAACATGCTAAGTTGTTCACGAAGTCTACTACAATGAACAGAGACACAGATGAAGTTGGTCTTAAACAGCTGATACTTTTTGAATAGAAAAGCTTACAAGCAGGTGCTTTTGCAGAACTGAGCATGAACTGTAACTCTCAAGAGACTAATTTTACCAACCTGTGGCAGGTAAGCCTACAATATTGTTTTGAGGAAGCTTCTGATACTATTCCAAGAATGCTTCTTATCCAAAATACATATGCTTGAGAGAACTATGCCACTGCCTGAAAAGGGAGCACCTTTTTCAATGCAGTGCTCCCAAACACCTTTCAAAAATCTTTTTGGATTCACCTTTCAAAATCTTTTTTACTTCTAGACACACACACAAAAATATCTAACTTAACTAGACATCTCTAGGAATATACAAACTCAAATAATTCAGACACACTCTAACACCCTTATTTTTAGACAACTTGATTGCTAATATCATACCTGATTCTGCTGGAGGGGAGGCTGGGACTGTCCATCAGGAGCCTGGCCCTGGCTATCATTCCCTCCTACTGGAGAGCCACGAGTCGTGGCTGTCATACTCGACACAGGGCAGATCTTTGCAATTTTGTCTGCTTATGTAGTTGTTGTGAGAGAAGAAATTATAGTCCACTTAGTAAAGTTGAAGTACCAGCGTATGCTTGTCTTAAAAAGCTCCAACTCAAGAACATGCCATCTTGCAGAGACCATTGCATAACCTGAAAAAACAAAGAAACCAATATGCTATATTAACACATCCATATAGAACTAATCCATACCTTGAAAAGAACACTACAGAAACAAATACATTGCTATAAATAATCTTTTATTTTAGGCTTAGTATTTCTTTTTATCGAGTACAACTAACATCAGAAGAAGGTAACATTTGAAAAATTTAATATTATTTTAATCTTCTAAATAAAAACTACACTGACAATTACCTCTGTACCACTGAGAAAACAACACACATCCAAAATGCAGCTGACACTCTCTGTTGTGCTTGAATTGCTACCTTAGATTCTCAATTTCAGTCCAAGGTGCCGACAGAGGTCTATGTAGAAATGAACTGACCGTAAACAGACGAATTTATGTTTTCCAATACTCTTCTCCTGACACTGTCCAACTGCAATTTCTGAGAAGTAGTTAGAAAGTGATTCTACTTCAGCTAAGACTAATACAGACCCTGCAGCCAAAACTAGTACAGACCCTGCAGCCAAACTTTTTCTATTAGTCCATCAGTATTTACCTAGGGCATTTGAGCTGCATTCCCTTCTTCCAGCATGCACCTATGAAAGCCTGGGTCCACTGCCCTTTCACACTCACTGCAAAGCCCATCACATCCCCCCCAAATATTTTAGTGGATTATATGAAAAGAAACTGTGACAACAGATTTACTTGTTGATCTTGTAATCCTGACAAACCAACAGTTCAATAATCACTACGCATTTCAACTTCATTGTGTATCATTTAAATACAGAAATAGGAAGTTCCATTAAGGTATACCAACAATTCCACTCTATACTACAGGGCACTGTATAACCACAAAAGAAGAGATGTCGTTTTCCAGATCAACTCAGACTTCCAAGCACTACATAAACCAACAACAGTACTCAGAAAATTCAAAAGCCAAGCAGGGTGGCAGAAAAGAATGGTATGAGCGTTCAGCAAGATTCAGTTCACGGTGCTAAGTTCCTGATTCAATCAGCAAAAGCTTTAATTTAACAAGTTAGAGTGAAATTTCCGTTGTAACACTACACATATTTGTAACTGGTTTATTATGACATCTCAAATTAGTTTTCTATGCTGTTCTTTCTCCAAGACACTTTAAAATCCTTTCTTAAATTGTACAAATTTGCAAGCCCAGTTACATATATATAATATAAATTTTGACTGAATACACTATTTCTCCAGTTTCCAATATTAACAGCACCAACTAATTTAGACGTCTCTAATATTGTCACTAAAACAATGTTCGCTTTTGAACAAAATTGTATTCTTTGAATACAGTCAATTGTAATCCACCCCCACCCTTCAGAATTCGTATTCACTGGGCTTAGTAAACCTGCTAAATCCAGCAAAAAGGCATTATCAACTCAAATTTCCTTTGGAAAGAAACTGATTTTTTTAAACGCAATTTTAAAAATTAACTTACGTTAATCGGTGCTCTTTTTTAAATGTCTTCCTATTTAGTTGTTTCTTAATCAATGTTTAGAAAGATCACTAGGTAGAAAATATTAGCAAGGCTAGGTTTCCTGCCATGTATATACATATACATGCAAACACACTGCAGTTTGTAGTCTACTGCAGTTCAGTGCAGACAGTTCCCTTGTACCACCTGACTGAGGCTTATAGGTACTCACATAAACCAGTTACATAGAACTTCTGCCAACTTACATTGTACTTTTCAACAGCCTCAAGCCAACTCTACCACCACAATAAACCTTCCTTAATTACCACCATTCTTTCTTAGTAGGTCTGGTTCACAACACAGCCACACAAGAACTTGTGCCGGCACAAGGTAGCAAAGAAGCAAGGAAAGGGTCAAACAGCTCCATTCAGCAGCACTCCTGGTCAAAGGTGGCTTAAACTGCAGAAAGAAGTGACCGCTAGCAGCTGAAGTTCCACAATAACTTACAGCAAATGCAAGTTGCTTCAGTCTCATCTTTTTCTTATTCTAATGCTTTTGCCAACTATCATGAACTGAGCCAATTCAGAGTACTAAAGGAAACAACAATTTAAAAAAACCCAACCACATTTACAAAGACTTTACAAAGTAATTACTTTTCAGTTCTTTAATTGCCTATACTAGTGTACTGCAAGGCCAGAGAGTACTGATCCTAATGTCAGCCAGAGAACCAGGATGGAACTGTAGCTTTCCCGTTACCCTGACTTACACTACTGTGGATTTACCTTCAGATTTTGCCTCTGTGCTTAGTTGAAGAGTGTGGGCAAAGCATTCCGGTAAATTCCTTTCTGCTCAAGGTGAATAACATAATTTAACTACGAGATACTAGAAAACTATTATGGAAATAACCGACTTATTCAAAATCTTGTAAATTCACAGAGTAAAACAAAATTTGTGTCAACAAAAATAAACAGAATTTTGTAGACACTATTAAATACAGGACACTTGCATAAAGGACTAACATATCTTTTTCTTCCTCTTATTTAGTGACTGCTTAAGACTGAAATGATGATACTCTATGCATATTACTTAAATTACATTCCCAGAAAAGTATATTTCAGAGCCTCCAGATAAGTCCATTTGCCTTGGCCATGTGCATAAGAAAGGCCAACTTCTTAACAACATCACTTCTCTCCCCTCGTTTGTGTCTCAAAGACACAAAAGTAACTTCAAGTTATTGTGCAGCTAACTAAAAACACTCCATCTCCAGTAAATGGTCTGATTACTTCTTGTAGTACCTGCATACTCTAAATTGTAAGGATATCCTTGTTCAGGTATTTTCCTTCTAATTAGAGAGCATACAAACATGATTTTCTAAGCACAAATCATCCAATTTATGCATTTTAGTATTAGAAGGCAGTAATTTATCAGTCGTGTTTTCAGCCACTGATTTAACCATTTATGCTTAACTGCATGCACATGGAGAACACACTACTGCTGTAATCTCTCTAGAACCGATTAAACATGAAATTTCTAATTCCCGTCACTTCTTTAATTCAGACTATTCAATTTCAAATTTTTAGAGTTAAAACTCACCAAGGCACCATTTGGCTCAGCTCAAGAACAGCCTTTACACCAACTTATAATTGAGTATTTATAAACAAATGTAAACTCATGCAGCAACACCTTGCTTTTGAGTATACAGACAGCGCAACAGAAACAATTCAAACTGCCTGTATCCAGCTGAATTCTAATGGAGATTCTATTACTAATTTTTATATGTCTTATTTCTACTATATTTAATTTTGGATCCAGCCACTAAGCTATGTTTAAAAAAAAAAAAAAATCACCTTTCCCCAAAGCTTTGAGTGGATATTCTGATCCAGTGTCAAGATGGAGACAGATGTCTATTAAACCACAAACTAACCACTCCATTGTTAATCAAGCAACGTATGAGGCTACAAAGGCTGAACCAAATGAATCCCATTGACACTTGCTTTTGATTGCCAACTGAACAAATTCCAATTTGATACGCTTTTTCCATCTCCTTATGTCATCCTAATTCACCACTAAATTATAAGTAAAAAAAGGCAGCTTTTGCTTCATCTGACTCCTTGTAATTTTACTAACACCAAGAAAAGACAACTACAGTTTTTTTGACTCCGCATTTTCCCCATCTAGAAGACAGCATCCACTGCAAGTAGCATGCCAAAAGAGCATCAGCAGGACTGCATGGAGGACATTGGACACGTCACTTCCCTCTGGAAGCAGCCTCTGCTTCCAGGCTCAAACATTCAGTACAGCTACACATCTGAGCCTCATCTCAGCTTCCACAGCCAGCAACCTCATGCCTGTGCGGCAGAATAGGTTAATTTTGTTTGGAGAAGAAATCAAGCACCTTTTCAAAAGCCAGAGGGGGGAAAAAAAAAAATCGGATGTAGGTTCCCAGGTAAGTGTTAGATGAGAAGCAGATATGTACATATTACTCTGTTATAGAATAACATCTAACAGCAAATACAAAGGATGTAATTTTAGCATATAATGATCAAGGAACGTACATAATCTTCTAATACAGTTGACTTCTAGAACAGCTTTCATGTGAGTTTCTCAAAGCTGCCATCTCAAAAGTAACTGAAATACTCCAATACATACTGCCTTTCTCCTAAATTAGCTACTTACATTATAGAGTCTCAGAAAAAAGCAAATGCAAGGTGACAGGTGACAGTAGCAGACCTCAAAATACAATTTATTATTCATGTGCATTACCTAAGCCCTATTTAGGGACACTGGACTATTTTTCCTTTATTTAAAAATTTTCTCGTTATACACAAGTGAGGATAAATGACACAAAATCTGCTTTGCGGTGTGGTAACAATGTATGCCAGGATCCTACTCTTACTCAACATGTAACAATAGAGCTTTCTAAAAATCATATAACTATGCTAAGAAAAAATACAATTATTTTTTCTCCAGCTTTATTTATAGACTAACATTCCTGTCTTAATGGGATCTCACAGAAGATGTGTTTTTTCATCATAAGTGCTGTACTGCAAAAAAGCTTAACTGCAGCAATATAAATTTGAGGATGAAAGGTATCACAGATTTGTTTGACACAGGATCCTGGGAACTGCCTTCTTAAAATCCTAATAAATACTGCCTCATCACAAGGGTTATGACGTGATCTAGTCTAAAAATCCTAGACATAGGAATCTAACCTTCTACCCTATTCCTTTATTTCAATCAAAATGCCTTCTCATCTAGAAACACCTCCTCCAAAACTGTAACACTGACCTAATTCAGTAGTCACAATCTATATACATCCCACACATTTATAATTTTCTTTCTTCTCTGTGCCTTGTGTCTTTCAGGAAGGAGGAAATTATTTATATAATCAGAATAGAAAACTAGTGGTCGCACCAATTTGCTCATTAACACTGACAGGCACTAAAAATGAAATGTATTCAATGATTAATGAAAAACTTGTCATGAAGCTACTGTTCAGCAGAGCAAGAAGTGTCTAACTTTCAATGTTTTAAAAAATAGTTGATAAGCAGCAGAGAAAAGCTTATTTCAAATAGTTTATATTACCAAGATAATTACTGAAGATTCCTTCTCCTAGTAAAGAAGTGAGTGTACATGGGACTTAGTCAACTGCATCAGGCTCCAACACATTATTTCAACGCAGTAATTTTTTAAGTGATACAGTAAAAGACAGCTTTTGAGTAGCCGTAATTGTTATGAACTAAAACTATTCTCACTGAAAAATAGGTTACTTCAAGTAAACTTTTTCATTGATCCTTCCACATCATACATCTGAAATTCTGACAGTTGGCAGTGTAAGTTTCTGAAACACTGAGAACATCCATGCAAATGTACAATTCTATTTTCCCTCAATATCATACGATAAAACAAAGAGGGATGTCCTGAAACACGCTTCAGCTCTTTCAGGAACTTTTTTTTTTAAACTCCAAAGCTTAGCATCGAGACCAAGTGTAGCTACACTACCTCTACTTAATGGTACACAACTTCACTTCGTATAAGATGCTCCTATGCCTAACTTTGCATAAATTTAAGCAAGCAGTAAAAGCAGAGAAAGGGATCTTCCAAAAGAAAGCACCACCACCTACTGTCAGGTCAAGGGCAAAAACAGAGACCACAACTCTCAAGCCCATAAATACAGCCTCAAAGGAGTAATCTAAGTGTATTCAGAACTTCAAGCTCCAGCTACACAGCATTCTATGCTGAAAAGACTGTAGATGAATGCTGCAGAAAATGCTAGTTTTTAAGCAATTATGTTTCCTCCTCCTTGAGCAGCAAGTAAAAATATCATCTGTAATCATCTGTAGTACAGACCTACAGGTGTGACAACCTGATCCTATTGCCTTCTGCCCATATTTTAGAGCACTTATGGAGAGTTCTGGTTAAAAACTTGAAGTTTTAAGGACAAAGACTGAAGCCTTAATGTGAATGAGATCTGAGGAAAACAAAGTACAACAACCCCCAAGAAATTCAAGTGTCACATTTACATCCTGTGTTAAGAGAACTAAAATACTGATACACGTGGCATAATTCAAGAATAGGGATAGAGAATTCAGTATTTCTACTATCACTATTACAAAAACCCAAAACAAATCCAAAACCAAACAACTAGACACAGAAAGCTTAATAATACAAAGAACAATTTATTTTTCATATATCTCTGTTACAGCAAAACCACATAGATTATTTCATCTTAAAAAAAAAAAATCCAAACAGAAAATTGGATAATGCTACTGGTTTCTCATGTAACTGCACCCAAGACATACTGATGAAGAGCAGAATCTGACTACATTTAACTGTTTCAGGTGTAACAGGTAGCCTAAGCTTATGGTTCTCAGATTCCCTTTTCAGGTGACAAGAACTAAAGTCCCTTCTCAGGCTTCTCTGGGTAAGGCTGCACCCCTTCCCTCAAAATTTTTTCAGTCTCAGTATAAAATTCTCATTGAAATGCCATGCGTGGAGCCCAAGAAACTCTTAACCAAAGCAAATCATATTCAGGCTAAGGTTGAGAATACAGTATTTAGCCCTGCATGTCAAGGCAACAAAACAGACATATTCAAAACATATTAACTTGTTGTTTCCATATGAAAGTTTCCAAAAAGACTTCAAAAAACCCAAGGAAATCGTTTACATCACTCAAAGGACTGTCTTACTTCAAGGCAACAACCAATGAAGGTCAGGCTCCGAAAGGGAACTGGACAGCAGCAACAAGGCCAATGGCATCCTGGGGTGTATCAGAAGGGGGGTGGTCAGTAGGTCAAGAGAGGTTCTCCTCCCCCTCTACTCTGCCCTGGTGAGACCGCATCTGGAATATTGTGTCCAGTTCTGGGCCCCTCAGTTCAGGAAGGACAGGGAACTGCTGGAAAGAGTCCAGCGCAGAGCCACGAAGATGATTAAGGGAATGGAGCATCTCCCTTCTGAGGAAAGGCTGAGGGAGCTGGGTGTCTTTAATCTGGAAAAGAGGAGACTGAGGGGTGACCTAATCAATGTTTATAAATATGTGAAGGGTGAGTGTCAGGAGGATGGAGCCAGGCTCTTCTCTGTGACATCCAGTGATAGGACAAGGGACAATGGGTTCAAGCTGGAACATAGGAGGTTCCACTTGAATATGATAAAAAACTTCTTTACAGTGAGGGTGACAGAGCACTGGAACAGGCTGCCCAGAGAGGTTGTGGAGTCTCCTTCTCTGGAGACATTCAAAGCCCTCCTGGATGCGTTTCTGTGTGATCTGATCTAGGTGTTCCTGCTCCGGCAGGAGGATTGGACTAGATGATCTTTCGAGGTCCCTTCCAATCCCTAACATTCTGTGATTCTGTGATTCTCTAAAAAACATTAACTTCCCAATAATTCTTTATAAGGTGCACCAGTGGTTACTTAAGGTACATGATGCTTCTTCCCAGATAATGAAACAAGAGGTCAGGTCTTCAGATCTGACACTTAAGTTCTGGCTACCAAACAGAAAAGTCAATTTCAGTCCCTGTTCTGAAGAACTGTTTTGCTCATGTGACAGAGGAGAATGCCAAAGATACAGCACCAAGAAAGAAAGCAGTCCATGCCTTACATACAACATCAGCAAACATTAAGACCATTAACTGTGTTCCCTTCAGTGAGCTGCTGCCTTGCTGCCATGCTTTTCTGTAGGCATACATTTCAGGCCACTGTCATGGACAGAGTCCTGAGCAAGACTGGGTCTCTCACCCAGTACAACCATCCCTTCACTCTCAGGAGCTTTCAGTGGGAGTTCCACTGGTATGAAACTTTATCCGCAATGACATTCAGTATATTTGAATGACAGGAGGAGGAGTGACATAAAATTTATAACCCCTGCAATTCTACTATTTAAATTCTTGTTTTAAACCCTTACAAGTGATTAAGAAACTACATTCAAGGTGCTTTTAAGTAGCTAGATAATGTGGGGTTTTTATGCTGGGAGATGAGGATTTTGGTCATGACAGTAAAACAAACCAGACTTTCCAAGAGCAGAATGAAGCCAAGTGAATTTAAAAAAGAAAAAAAAAAAAAGCAGTAGTAAATACAGGCACTATTACCTAAGAAGAGCAAACTTAGTAAGTCACGTCTATGTGGAAAATGCTAACATATATTTTAAAAATTGCTCCAATGCTTTGAACTATGCCTTTCACTTACTACGCAGCCCTTTTCTTGACTTCACAGTGAATATGTAAAGAAGTGGGCAAGACTTCCTTTCACCTTGTTAAAAGAGTGAGCTACAACAGGAAACAACCTTAAAACTAAACTGAAAAAAAAAATCAGGTCTAAGATCTTTAGTATGTGCATTTGTTTCAGACAGAGTCAAGATTCAATCTCACGCTGCTCATACCTTTTTCCAATTATGCTACAGTTTACTTATGTAGGAGGCTGCCCTTCTACAATCCAAAAAAACTGTTTTATTGGCAATACAACCAATTAGGATTGAGTTGATATCGTGGGTCCAGCTGCAACCTCAGTTCTTCACAGGCAGCAGTAGAACACTATAAGCAAGGGCAAAACATGGTTTAAATGTTTACATTTAAATAATGTTCTAGATTAAAAGATTTACATTGATACTCTTATCATTTATGGAGTAATCATTGTATCATGTCTACTTATCGCTACTTCAAGAAAATAGTACATCTAAAGTTTGCACCCAAGAGTGATTAAATGCTCTTGGTTCTTTATTTCTGATTATTAAAACTGTAGATTGGTCAGGGCTGTATCAAATACTTAGAATCATAGAATCATTAAGGTCGGAAAAGACCTCAGGGATCATCAAGTCCAACCCACACCACCTAACTCACTAAACCATGTCCCTGAGCACCACATCTCCATGTTTCTAGAACACCTCCAGGGATGGTGACTCCACCACTTCCCTGGGCAGCCTGTTCCAATGCCTGATCACTCCTTCAGTGAAGAAAACAACTTCAAGCTGTTCATCCATTTCTACAATGGATGTGATAGTTTGCTTGTTTTGCTTTTTTCTTTTTAAGACGTATCAATTACACCTCTCCAAGCTACGCAGCAAAGTTCACCGTCCAGAACACTTTTAGAACCCTGTTTTTTCTTTAAAGCATTATTCCAAATGTTAATAATTGCAAGATGTTACACTATTAAGACTTAAAAAAAAAATAATCTTACTTCATTTTAAGAAGGCATAATTAACTTTTAACGTTACTTCACATTCAACTTGACTGCTCTGCCTTTTTGCTACAAAGAGGCAATTGGATGCTAAAAAGTCCATGGCAAAATCAAAATACATTCTCAGTATTATGGATAGCAAAAAAACACAGACAATTTCACTTAAGTAACAAAGGCTTTTATCAGCAAGGCATGAATTTTTAAAGCAAAACACTAGGGAATAGATGAAATTTAAAAGTTTCTGAGCACTGAGGCATCAATGGCTTCCTACTAGTTGCTGAAGAACACTACAAAAGCACAATGCAAAAATGCAAAGCTTTGGGAAGGTACAGAACAGGACGTATTACAAAGTCTGAAAGAGGCAACAGACCATACACCTAAGTTTACACAGTAGTACTCATCTCCGTGTTTTCTCTGCCTGAGGGTGTGCACAATACAGCCCACAATTCTTGACAATTAATATTCTTCATAAGGGCATACAAACATAAACCACATTTCTGTACTGGCATTAAAGTTTTCTTTTTTATTAGTTATAAATAACTATCAGTGCTTCAGAAAATATCTGGACAATGATAGCAACAGGTTCAGTATCCCAGTGGAATGAGTCTTTAAAGCTGTTTCAGGAGAACATATAGGTGTTCTATACTAATGCAAACAGAAAACAATACCTCATTTTTTTGCACTTAAATCTAGTTTTGGATAAACATATTGCAATATACTAACAAAACAGAATTATGTATCCCAAAATATTTTTTTCTTCATGCAATTTATTCAATACATAGTCTCCAAATTTATTCTAATTGATTATCCTTATTTTTTATTTCCTAGTAGACACACAATTATCACAATTAATACATTTAAAACACCCTAGCAAACACTATATAAATCATTAAATAAATGTTAAAAATTTCAGCCTCTCCTGCCATATTAATATTTCTGCTCTGAATCTAAACACAAAAGATGTATCAATGTCATAACAAAAAACTTAGTTTCCAATATTTATAATGCAATATATTAAAACAACTTATACTGAATATTTTAAAATCAGAGAACCCAGATAAGCTGCACTGAGAGTTTTACAATATTATCAAGAATCCAGAGAAATCTACAGGCAAAACTTCTACTAGAACATGAAAAACAGGATATAGTCCAAAATAGCACAGAAAGGAAGAAGGGGGAGGAGTAGGGGGAACAGAGAAAAGAAATCAAAGTACCATCTCTGGACATAAACCCATTTAGTGAAACTCATAGCCACTAATGCAACTTCCTACACTCTAAAAAATAAGATCAATTTAATACTTTTCTTTATCATACATGTGAAAGATGTTAGAGACTACTGGAATTTCTGCACTGCATTTTTAAACGCTTGTCTAATTAAATTTACAGTAAACAGGTTGGTTTTTTTTAAATAATCTCCACTGATTGAAACTAGAAGTAATAAAATCATTTCAACAATGAGGGACAACATTCCTAGCCGAACCCTTCATGTATCAATTCTCAATCCCATACCATTCAATATTATCAGTAACACAAACAAAACTATAAAATTACTAATAAATTTTGCTCATGGCACACAAGCTAATGGGGTGAGAAACAATGAGAACATGTCACAGAGTAATCTGGATCATCTGGCAAGCTCGACACAATAAAATGTGCACTAGCATAGCCAAGTGTCTGGTCATTTACCTAGAGAAAAAGGACATACAGAAAACTTTGTATACATTGGGAAACATGACTAGAAGCATAATCATTCTAGAAAAGCAACTGCACGCGAGCACCACGACTGCATGTTTGTAGCAAGAATAAATCTCAGGAATGCTGCCTTTTTAACAGAAGCATATAATTTTGGTCACAGAACTAATAAGAAACTTGTGAATTACAGCCTTTTACATCCAGGGGAAAAGTTGCAACAAAAATATCCTCCACACCAATTAGTTGCCCCAGCGAGATGAGAGTGCAACGTGCTGAATCAAATATCTGAACCCATTACAAGATGGGCCACAGAACAGAACACCAGAGACCATTCACTTTCAAGGCAGCCTAGTTGTTCTGGGGCTTCCAATTGGGATCTATCCTATCCCTTTGGAGTAAGGGAATAAATATGTCCTTTCAACAAGTGATGTTTCTACTCTCTTCAACTTCTAGGCCTACCAAAGTAGAAAAAGAACCAAGAAGCCAAAAGGAAAGTACTATACGAACTGTACGTCTAACTGACATTTTCAAAAAAACAATCATTGAGAACTAAGCACATAAACAAAATCAGAAAAAGTAGTGAGGACCTGCCTTTTGCCTATAACTTGAGAACAGCTACACAATTTTCTACACGACATATTTCCTTTTCAGTTCTGAAGCCCAAAGTCACAAATACAGTAAGATATTATTTCATGCTAAGAGCTTTTTATCTGCAGACTTAAAGAACAGGATCAATACAACCAAAACGTGTGCTTTACAACTCTTTGGCTAGTCACACAAGAAAACACTTCTTGGCTGTTTGAAATAGCCCACAGATCTAGGAAGACCAGCTGATATCACTACCAACTATATAAAGCTACACTTCCAATTATAAATAATGTCCATACACAGAAACCATCTTTAAGCATAATTTTCAAAGTGTAAATTATAAGGAGTAGTATATTCAGTAACACTATTCTTCACATCAAGCAAGAAGTGGAAGATGCTGAATGCATTCCCAGAACACCAGATGACACTGAAGCAGTATTTCCATCCTTTGCAATTCTCCCAATGAAAGGGGTTAGAAGTTGTATCTTCCAACACAGGAGAAACTAAGTACTTTGACATCGTTATGGTTTTGCACTGGAAATTAAAGCAGACAGCAGACACAAAATACAGACAAAATACAGACCTAAATGGGGAGGAAGTTCTAGGTTTAATAGGTTTGAAACAAAAACAGTAATAGCTGAGTGTAACAAAATTACTACCAGCCACGCACAAGAAAGAATACCGCTAAGTTTTCAGCACTGAAAAACAAAAGCCAAAAAAGCACTTCAGCAAAAAGGTTCTTAAAAGAAGTTAAGTCATGCTGAGAAAGAGCAGTTAGCACCACTTTTACCGAAGTCTAGATTTCCTGAAAGCAAGAACTCAGCAAGAAAGTCAATTCATACAACCCAAGAAGTACAGTGGCTTCTACAAAGTAATGTTAAAACACAAAAAGGAATTCTGATTCTGTTACCATATAATGCTTCACACAACTCAGTGTGAAGAAAATGGTCTATTGTATTTATAGTTTTGTGTTGAGCAGTACCCCATTGTTAAAGTACTAAAGCATATTAAAACAAGGTCAAAAACTTGGTTTGTAAAAACCTGCCAGTCTCACTTTGGTTTCACCTTGTGAGGTGAATGTCATAAATACTACACTTCACAGCAGCTTAAAACTACTTGATTTTGTGTTTGGACATTACATCATTTTACAGCAAATAGGTTTTTTTCATTTTTTTTCAGATTCGCCATAAGAAGTCTGCAGTGTTCATACTCAGGTTGACAAAAATCAACAAATGCTGACACATCTACAGAGTTTTCCTCCAAACTGCAAACTCCACTTTCTTAACCATTTCAGAACCTCCTTCAATTCCAGCTTTAGGAAGGGATAACTCTTCCTTCTTTCATGATTAAATCCTTGGACTTTTAACTTCATAAAAGCTTTGGAGTTTGTATCTGATATTGTGAGGGTAACAGTGAAACCACTGACACATATCCAGAACTTTAGTTCTGCAACTTGTGCAGGAAGTTTTGTTATCTTAGGTTATATTAGTTTACATAATTTGTCTCTAAATCAGGTCCTACAGGTCAACTAGAAAAGAACACGTATCTTGTAAATTCCAAAAACCATCCACAAAATACCTCACTTCTCCTTGGGAGTTCAACTCTTAATGATTTCTAAGAACCTCTATCCTCTAGCTCTGCTGACCTTTGAAACTTCCTTGGAAGTTGTGTTCTTCTTTTGCTGCAGGGCTCATAAAGAAATCTTAGATTTATTTTTTTTAGCACAATTTTGTAGGCAGGATTGATGAAGCTAAAACTATGAAGTATTGGCCACCTCCTCTCACACACAGAATAGAACATTAAGAACAGAATATTTTTCAGTAGGAAAGGACCTGCAGTGATCATCTAGTCCAGCAGCCTAAGGATTACAGATAACATTAACTGCACACAAAAATCTAAAGACTTAATGAAAACAGTTTAAATAAAAGTGCTCCCTTTGATCGGCTATACTAGAGGAATTTATTACTATTCAAAACTTCAATTCTTCTTTGGGAACAGAGCAATAAAAGAAGTAGTACTCCAATGTTCCATCCTTGGAAGATCCCACCAAACCATACAAATGTTCAAATCATTATTTCTCATATTCAGTGGCATCCCTAATCTTGTTTTCCCCCAGAGATACATAAATCAGTCAGTCTCACCTCTGTGCTCGGCAAGATCATGGAGCAGAACCTCCCAGAAACTATGCTAAGGCACATGGAAAAAAAGGAGGTGATTGATGACAACCAACATAGCTTCACTAGGGGCAAACTGTGCCTGACAAATTTGGTGGCCTTCTACGACAGGGCTGCAGCGTTGGTGGATAAGGGAAGAGCAACTGACATAATCTACCTAGACTTGTGCAAAGCCTTTGACACTGTCCTGCATGACTTCCTTGTCTCTAAATTGGAGAGACACGGATTTGATGGATGGACCGCTCGGTATATAAGGAACTGGCTGGACAGTCGCACTCAAAGGGTTGCTGTGAGTAGCTCAAAGTCCAAGTGGAGACCTGTGATGAGTGGGTGATATTTCACAGGGGTTGGTATTGGGACCAGTGTTGTTTAATGTCTTTGTCGGAGACGTGGATGGGGGATTGACTGAATGCACCCTCACCGAGTCTGACAACGACACCAAGCTGTGTGGCACAGTCGACACACTAGAGGGAAGAAATGCCATCCACAGGGACCTTGACAGGTTTGAGAGATGGGCCAGTGGAAATCTCATTAAATTCAACAAGGGTGGGTCGAGGCAAGCCCAAGCACAAATACAGGCTGGGAGGAGAATGGATTGAGAGCAGCAGTGAAGAGAAGGACTTGGGAGTGCTGGTTGATGAGAAGCTCAACATAAGCTAGCAATGTGCACTTGCAACCCAGAAAGCCAACCACATCCTACACAGGTCTACAAGAAAGCTGAAGAGGGACTTTTTACAAGGGCATGTAGCAACAGAGCAAGGGATAACGGCTTTAAACTGAAAGAGGGTAGATTTAGATTAGATATTAGGAAGAAATTTTTCACTATGAAGGTGGTGAGACACTGGAACAGGTTGCCCAGGGAAGCTGTGGACACCCCATCCCTGGAGGTGTTCAAGGCCAGGCTGGATGAGGCTTTGAGCAACCTGATCTAGCGGCAGGTCTCCCTGAACCATCACAGGGGAGTTAGAACTAGATGACCTTTAAGGTAACTTCCAACCCAAACCATTCTACGACTCTGTGAAAAACACGATGGCTTTTGTTACTTCTGATGAGGTTCACACACTCTACCTACCAAGCTACTGGTAGGTGCTGAATGGCTTTTGCTACCTTCATTTCTTCTCAAGTATTTGAAGGGAAGCATAATGACATCTTCCAGGTTCGTTCCACATGTGGCTTTAAAACATATAATTATTTATAGTATACTGCACTTAAGGATTTGTGAAACTCAGCACTATAAATATTTTAAATGTTGTCTAAAGCCATTCAGCCAATGAATTATGGCTATTACTACATTTTACTTGCGTAGTATTCCTTGTTAAATCATGCTTAGACACAGCACCTGACGTATCACCATAGCATGCAGTACCCAATGCCACTACCACAATTATACTATAAGGCTTCTGTTAGAAAAGTGAAGTTTAAAGTTAGCCTGCAAAAACCAGACTAGCCCCTTCTGACTCCCTTCATGTTTTCTACAGATAATTTAAGGGGTTCTTTATGCTAACCATTACACTGAAGAAAATTATTCAGACCCTATACTCCTAATATGCCGTAACATTATCAACACAATTAGAAATTTTCCCTCAAAATATAACATTAACATAACTTATTGCTCGGTTAACTGCAAACAATTAAAGCATGGTGCAGAATCTAAACCAGATATTAAGTTGGAAGCATTTTACATTCTTGAATCACAACAAAATTAATATTTTGAAATGTTTTGAAGTCAAATACTTCAAGTTCTCCCAGTATTGTACTAGCCTTAATTTTACTTTTTTTAAAAAAAAAACAACAAACAAAAACCTCTGCTTTTCATGTTCAGTCAGATAGCACAAACCAAGAACAGGAACTCAGACACTACTATCATCATCAAGCATAATTTAAAATGTCTTAAATACAGAAGAAAGCGTTATCATCACTAAAATACATGCTTCAATAAGTTTTCTCATAACTGCTTAACAAACTTAGCCAAACTTACAACTAGTTTTCAATGCACCAACTGCTTAACTCAGACTGGAGATTTTTGTACAGGTCCATGCTAGCTATCTGCAAGTAAACATTTTGCCATTTCCTGCTGCCTTACAACCATTTCAGTCTAAAGATACTTGCTCTGAAAAATCAAGCTTGCACAAGCTCACTAGAGGCGTCATAAGCTGTCAGGTAATTTTTTTAAGACTATCTGCCTTAAGCATGCTCCATTCCAACTAAACTCAGAAAAACCATCTGCCTAACCAGAATGAATGCTCAAGAAATCACTGAAAACGATCTATCTGCTGCAGAGTACTTGTATAACAACTCCCCTTAAAACTCCTGGCCTCTCTGCGGGCAAATAAAAAGTGGCAATAGGAATGACAGTTTTGTCTTCTGTCTTAATGCTTCTTCCGCCAGAACAAAGGCTGTAGTTTGATATAAATGCAAAAAGGTATATAGCAGAGAAAGTTGGTTAGGAAAAAGTAAGGAAGCCCCTGAAAGTATGTTAAAAACAAAGTAGGGTTGGAAACAGGAGAGTTATTTCCACTATATCCACTCCCCCACAGAACCAAAAAGTTACTCCACCTGTCCCAGAAACTTAACTTAATATCCCTTTATCTATAAAACCTATCAGAAAGCATGTCATAACCTTCTTTATTGAGAAATGCAGGAGCTAATGATCAATGACTACCACATACTAAAGACTGAGGATGGGTTTAAAAACTCTGTTGCAGCTATGTCTGAAAATCAGAAAGTCATTCAAAAAAAACCAACCCACCACATGAAAAAAACAATCCAAACCACACAGTACTACTGATCTCCCTGCACTGAAAATGGTTAAATGCTAAATCCCATAAAACCCTTTTTAAAGAGCATCTCCCTTTGGTACACAAAATAGACTACAAAAATAAAGGGTTTTCAGCTGAATCCACCAACAGGCCAAGAGAAACAAGAGGAATATTTTAACTGCTCTTCTTAGGGACAGTGCTTAAACTAGCATAAGCGTCAGCAACAGAACTCTTGTAAGGTAGTTTTGCCACCTCTGTGTGTATGTGGATCTTTTCTGCTTCTATTGCTGGAATCTCAGTGAGAAACAGTACTATTATATCTTGGTAAATTTTAGAAAAGAAGCTTCATTGTATTTCTGCTTGCTGAAAAGCCGTAGCTGAACGTACAGCTTCACAGTCTGTTTGGAATCATTTAAGTCTCCACTGTCACGAAGAGAAGGGCAATCTTGCTCACTTTCATCCTAACCACCTTCTCACCACTAGGATTAGCCCTTGCATCACCACATAATCAGCCAGATCAAGAAGCCAATCTGGCTGAAACGTAACTGGAGGAAAGGACTGAAAATCATTTATTTTTCAGCTGCATCACACACCTTAGGAACACTAACAGTAGCACAAGAAACAGGCAGAATACATAACCATGGGTAGAACCAACTCTTTTGGCATCAATGCAAACCCATCACGAAATACATCCTGAAAGAGAACGAAAAAGGAAGGAAACAGAATATGGATAATTACAGTTAGCACATATTTATCTATGATAGCAACCAAGGTTCACATACATTAGCGCTGGGATGAGTCTTGACAATACAGAAGTGTCCTAAAGACCAAAATTTCTCTCAAGCATAATGGATATAATAGGAAAATGCAGACAGAGAAAGCTGTTTAGTACATTATAAATGCCAGGAATGTCAGTTCACGAACAGCACAAGTTCAGTCATGAAAGAAATACTAAGTCGCTGGAGCAAACAAGGCCAAGTGTGAAAAGTCTAAGAAGGTGAAGGCAAAAAACTGTCTTTTCCCTGGAAATTATGATAAAGCCAGTGGAATACTTAACAGATTGCAGTGAGTTAGGAAAATTAATTTAGCAGTAACACTTTGAATCATCAGACCACAAGTACACAAATTAGTGACAAAGCTACAACAGGTAATGCAGATGACATAAAACACAGAAGCTAGCAAAAATTTTACTTCTGCTGACAAAAAAAATAAGGACAGTCATGAAACTGAAAACAAGACCGTACAATTCAAATATTATCTGGAAATTCAGGTAAAAAAACCTGGAGTTAGAGATGACAGATTATGAGTAACTGAGTACAACAGTTGTATCCACTGTGACTGTCAACGTCTTACTACATTTTCACAAAAGAAATTTTTATGTAACAAAATCTTGTGTCTGTGTGAGAGACAGAACATGATCTCTAGATTTGTTAAAGGCTCAATTTGTCATTTTTCTCCTACATAATTTGGGATTTTCACAGAAATCTGGCTTCCACTGCAATTGCATTTCCATCAAAATAAAGTTCGTTTACATCAAACTAAATCCTCTGGGTAGACAGTAATCAGCTGAGGCACCAGCAAGAAAAATTGTCCATATCTTATTTGTTGCAAAAGTTAAACGATACTTCACAGGAAAAGAAACAAAACTGCAGAAGTCAAAGGAAAATCTCTGGGTTATAAGGCAGAGACATAGAACTCATGAGAAGTTAATTCTGTCTGTGTCTTGTTCGTATACATTGCTGGAGAAATCACAGATTTTTCAGGTTAAGCTCCTCATCCTCCTCACATTTTTATGGGTATCCAGATGAAGGCAAAACTGAGGAAGAGCAAAAGAGCACAACAGCAACTTAAGCCAACATAATCTGTGTCTGTGACACCTCAACATCTAACAAAAATACACTGAAGCGTTATGACAGGAAGTACTTCTGAAGTTTACAACCTCCATGCCTCAATTCTTCATCAACGAAACAAAAGACAATACAAGCCTTTTAATTTACAGAGTGATGTGAGAAATAGTACCTTAATGTTTGTGAAACATACATGCTGACAGTGAAAAGCACCTATCAAGTTTATTAACAGAGTAACATTTCTGCTCAGTATAGGATTTAGACTGATGTAACACATGAATTTACAAAACTAATTCCAAACATAAAATACTGAATGACAATCCAATTCAATCCATCTTCCAAACTGAATGATGAGTCAAGCATCCAATGGGAGGAAGAGTTCATAATTAAGTGAGGGGGGAAAAAACCCCGCTGGTTTAATGACAAGTTTAATTCTCATATTTCCCCATTTTCCACTTTTATGTAAACTTAGACAAATCTTAAATTACCTGTGGCTTAAGGGAAAATATCCCCCTTAAATGCTAAAATGCTTAAATAGATCATGACTTGTGCATTTTTTCCAAGGCTCTTTGCATCATTTGTTTTTCACCACAAACAATTTTTAAGTAACTTTACTGAGCCATCTGATAATCCAGCTGAAAAAATGAATAATGGAAGCATTTTTAAAATCAAGCTTTTAGTTCTGCTGCGCAATCCACTCTGAAATACTACAAAGCCCTAGTCCTGATGAAATAATATTTACTATAGCTGGGGAAAAAAAGTAATACTCCTAATTCAACTTCTGTTTAAACCAGGGGTAGTGGGGGGAATGAAACTTTTCACTTGCACTTATCAAGCATCTGAGCAAAAATAAGGCACCTCAAATATCAACCATGTTTACAAATTCAGCAAAGCAAACACCCAACTGATTATATGCACCCTGCAACATGTTGTTGCCTGCAAAGAAGACTGCAAGAAAGTCTCTCCAAAGTATATATCTAACCTCACCAATTTTGATTAAATAAAGCATTAGTTACCCAGAAGCATGAGGTACCCAGAAGTATGAGAGAAAAGAAAAAAAAAAAACACCTCCAAAGGAAGATACCCACTAAAGCAATTGGGCACTCTTAATTCATAAGTAACATTTTCAAGGAAAAATGGTACAAGGAAACATTCAGGAAGGAAAAGAAAAAAGGTAAATGCATAGACACTAATTCTATCAGACATGATAATCTCATGACAGTGTTTCTTTAAAGCAGATTAATAACACCAGATCAAGCAGTCAAATAGAAGCAAACTAGAAAAATCTAAACAAAAATATCTTCATTTCTTACTAAGAGAAAATCTCTTTAAAATAATAAGAAAGTATCTTAACAGGAAAAAAACATTTCCAGAGTTTGTGAAATAAGAAAAGGTTTCTTATAGCTACTGTACCACTTTGCAGAAATGCATCCCCAAAATGTCTTGATAATTCCTATAGATGTAAAAACCATTGAACTGCTTAAATACAAACATGGTTGTAAAGGCTTCCCCCTTCTGATTTCTGACACAGAAGTCCTGAGAAAAGAACTTAAATTCATCAAATATACTACAGAAGCTGATAATGCTAAAGAGATATGGAATAAAGAATTCTAGTGGACAACTGTCATTTAGAAGCTAAATGACATACAATGACAAGCTCACATTTAAAGCAGAAGTTTTGCTTTTAGAATAAAATTAAGTAGAACTAAAGGGTTAGTCTTCATTCCAAGTGTGAATTACTACTATTTATCATATTTTGAGACCCATTAACCATCCCAGTGGCTCATCAACACTGAAAACCCCTCAAACTTTTAGGTGTAGTATAGTGTAAGTGCATACCTAAAAGCGTGAAGCAGCTCTCACAGGGGAGATTTTGATTCTCTGCTCTATACTGTTACTTGTTGCTGGTCTAGATAATGTACACAACTTCTACATCATCTCAATTTTCCTGTGTGATGCTCAAACCTAAGTAAATATAAAGCATATAAATAAAGAGCACATCAAGTATGAGGAGAATTTCAATTCTAGAAAAAGATCATATTCCGAAGTACTAAATCAAGACACTGCATTTGAATCTCCAAATCAAGCTCTCATTTTGGCTACTACTTGCCCGCAACGTATCTAAACACCATTGTTGGTCATTGACTGTCCTCATCCAGCTGCCTCCAGGCACCACATCCAGAAGTTGCTACTAGTTCTAAATATTCATTCCATTATCAGGAAAAAAACACAAAGAAAAAGGAAAATTCATTACAAGATGCATTATCAAACTCTCCTTCAACTGGTAAAAATCTTAGGATGGTGCAGATAATTGAAAAACACACACCTGCTAACCAGAGGCTGATCCTGGTCACACGGGTTTTTCCCCATGGCTGAAGACACATTAGCTTACTGTAAGGCTTCACTACCACTATGCTAACCTTGCTGCATCCACTGCCACCGATGAAAATTAAACTTTTCATTTTACTTCAAAGCTTCTAATTTTATGAAAACAAATCTAACTGTTTTACCAATCCTAAAATATGGAAAGAAAGGGAATGGAATTAATGGCTTCTCAGATGCCATAAGGGGAATACATGTTTCAAGTTACATCTTCACTAGAAACGTTAGAAACCGTCAACCACAGTGATCTGGCTAAACTGCTAGAAGAATAACAGTAAGAATTTTCAGGCTATCAGGAGGTTATCTTCCTGTCTGATTACCAGAGCTACCAAGAATAAACTCCAACACAGCGAGAGCTATAAAGGACTTAAGAAATTTGACGTTACTACCTTACCTAGGGAAAAATGTCTGTACATCATGATAAAAAAAAAGTCTCATTGCATGTCTGTGTACACGCACATGTGTGCATGTGTACACACACACAATTATAAGCAGCAAGGAAAAACATCAGGGATTTTAAGGTCCCACTGTGATTAATAAAGCACTGTCTGGAAGACAGGTCAAGGCATACAGAGGGCTGTGCAAAACTGGAGCCTGGAACTTGAATTTTCACCTTCAAGCTCCAGAGAACTTATGACACAATTTTTAAAAAAATAATGGAAATTCTCGCAGTTAAAGGATTCAGGAAAATGCATTAAAAGGAAATGTCAGAAATCACTGCACAAGTAACATTTTATTTCTAAATTAGAAATACACAAAGTCAAATACAAAATATAGTTTAAGCTTTTAGTGAACCAAAATTTTAGTCTTTCATCAACCTATTCAGCTAAATAGATCCACCTTTCTTATTTAACTTTCAAATTCATGGATTTGTTCTGCTGAAACTTACTCAAAAACACACTGAAGTACCTCATTGCTAAGACAGAAGAAAAATTAAACACCAAAAGATGTAAGGTTCATTTACTGAGATGCTAGTATACTTTGATAACAATGTTAATTCTCATCTTATATTAAATAAGAGACTTTTCTTCCCCTCACTGTCAATTTTCATTTCTGGACAAGAAAACTGAAGTTCTACCCACAGCGAACAGGCCTGTCACCACTATCCCACACCACAGGCCTAGCAAGCACACTCCCCTCCAACCAAAAAAGCCTGTCTAGTTACAGAGGGATCCTACTTGGCACACATCACTGATGTTTCTTCTTTACTGAACACACTTCTAAACAAATTCCTTTTCTTCTTTCACCATTTCAGAGCATTATAGTTAAAACCTCCCTAATGCAAAACACCTCTTCCTCTTCCCACACCTAGTCCCGCTGAAGCTAGACAAAAGGTTAAGTTGCAATTAAGTGACTACAGGATTGAAGCCTATGGAATTTATAAGGTACATTTTTGTGTCATTCCATGCTGTCATTTAGCTGTTACAAAAAAAAGTGACAAATTTCTATTACTTGAGTTTTAGGTATTTTACATGAAAGCTTCACGAAAAGTTAGCCATGAAATTCCCTCCATGTACTTTAAAATCTGGAAAAAAAGGTTTCTTCTGTGAGTTCTCCATCAACAGAAGCACATCTTTAAGGAATTAGGCAATGTGGAATTCCCCTCCTATGAATTAATTCATGGCTAAATGCTAACTACCAAACGGTATGATTTGCTACTATGTCCATGCAAAAAAATATCACTTTTTCCTGTTGGTAGTTACATGCATAAGGAAAACTAAATCACAAAACAGAGTTATATACTGGTTTTGTAAGCAGATCAAGGATGCTACAAATAAAAGCTTCCCACAATAACATTCCTGATAGCTAGCCATTCTTCTAAGGACTTCTAAACCAGTCTTCATTTCAACTTTACGAAAAAAGTTGAAAATACTAGCATTCAAAACATTACCAGATTTTAAATCTACATCCCATAGATCTCTTTGGGAGGTGTACTAACAAGAAGTAGTTAACCAAAAGCAGATAATCACTCTCACAGTCAATACTAACTAATCCTTTAAGAAAAGTACGTATCAGTAATGTTTCCTTTAGAAAGCAAGCCTGTGAACATATATGTATCAAAATGGCTTTTATTTCCAGCATTTTAATGTTTGTTTGAAAACACCGCTGTTAACCATACTCCCAAGTCATGCTACAGCCTTAAGCATAACAGAGACAGCCAATACAACATAACTGTTTTAAAAAGATATATCAACTCATTACAAAACTGTAATTCATTATAACAGTGTGAGAACTTTAAGATGTTCCTACATTAACAAGAGGACAAAACCTAAATTTAATATATGAAAAATGTCACGGATTTTTCTAACTCACGAATCCAAAGTAGCTCAAACTTCTCACATAGAAAATTTTCAAATCTCACTACATGCAAGCATACACTTATGAAAGACTTTCTTTCCATTCCTTGCCTCTGCTATGGAAAGACTTTGTTTTATCTACCATTCCGCAATACAAAGGTTTACCAAACTGCTCTTCCTAAACATAACCAACTGCTTGGTTGAGACCGCTAAGCAACTCATACTCGACACTACAGGATAATGCAGAACAAGAACCTCTTGAGAAAACCTCTTAAGAAAAATGGAGCAAAATAAAGATTATTGTGAACATTCTACACTGATGGTAAAGGGCAGGTATAGCTTAATTTTTAATTCTCTTTGCATTAGGTTTGTGTCAGGGAGACAGTATGTACAACAAAGCTCCGTTATGTAAAAAAAAAAAAGATGGGTATTTATATACCACAAACATCATGGATGATATAAGACAAGTCTACAGCAACAGCATACAGCATTGCCAGCTTTGCCAAAAGCAAAGTACTACAACAAAAGACAGACATTATCAAGCTGTGTTCCCAAAACATACCCTCAAGTACAGCTTTAAATTTTTAACTCTGATTTTAAACAAGGGTATAACAGAACTGGATGCAGCTACACAGAGTTTCAAGAAGGGACATATTCATGTCACAAGAAAAACTTAAAGATACCCGAACAAGAGAAACCACATCCACATTTCCAGATTAATACTAATGCTAACATCCAGGAAACAATTTCCTAAACGACACAAAAGCCTTCACATGTACAGCTTTTCAAATGAACAGTAAACCCAGCAATACTTCTTATATCTTCAGACAACCACTTCACACTGGTCTCTGCAAGTGCCGGATACTCAAGACTACTGTTTTGATTAAACAATGTTTATGATTAAAAGAAAAAGAATTAAACTAAGTGTAATAGTTTTGGGGGCTTGGAGGGTTTGGCCTGTTTAAAAAAAAATGTTTTAAGCAAAAACCAGTAAGGGACACCTTTGATTAATTTACTTCACAAATTAGTATGATCATTTGCTCAGGATGTTATACCTACAGTTTGTATATCTCTTAGGATATATAAAACAGTATTTCCAAAAAAAGAAATAAAATTATATACACACACACACTCATAGACTACTGCCTAACACAAAAGTACTAGCCATTCAAATACATGAAATAGGTTCTTATTTCTCAACTGAAGCAGGAATGACAGAAATATTTACCATGGAATTTAATATATTTTCAGTACACACCTGACAGAAATATGTCTTAGAACAAAGATATTACAGGGATCTTTACTTTCTTAGAAGTCTGTTGGATTTTGTTGAATAGACACTAATCCACTATTTTTGTTTATCCTGAGTCTTGTTTGTAAGAATTCCAGAATACTAATAAAATGTATAAACCTAAAAGTGGGCATTTAGAAGAGAGAGTAGTTGCACTGGTGTGTTTCTGAGTACAAATGCACCACAATGTGGGAAATAAAATGTTTATATAAGGGTGACAGTGTTCCACAGATAGAGAAAGAGTAAATAGTTTTTCTACCACTATCCTTATTGATTACCACCTCCAAATGTAGTCTTCCTGTCAATTCAATGGGCAGAAGTAACACCACAAGGGCAAATTCTGCAAGACATGAAGCAGCAGCCTGGAAAGATCAAGACATAAGCTACCCAGAAGAAATACCATTAAGAAAACTTAAACAAAAGAAAAGTACAAAAGATACTGGAGAGAGAGGAAAAAGTTTAAAAGTTGCTATGACACCACCTTACATTTATTTTTAGATAGAATCTCTCCCCCCCAGCAAAAAATGCTGATACTTTAGTTTCTTCCACTGCAACTTTATTATTATAAGTTTTCCATTCAAAGCTATCATTAAACATTCCTGTTGTCCAGTGTATTGCAACAGAAAAATCAATACATGTATTTTATATGCTTCCCCAAAATTCTTTATATTAGCTCCTGTACTTTGTTGGGTCAAAGAATGAACATTACTTCAACTCAAAGAATCAAAAGCGTAATTAAAAAAAAAAAAAACAACAAAAAAGCAAACAAACAAAAAGACCCCAACATCCTCAAGCATGACTTAGATTTTATTGAAAAAAACATTTTATTTGATCAGGAATGTTCATAGTGGCAGTCCTGCCAATTTCTCAAAACCCTAAAAGATCAAGAATAAAGTTAGCTGCCTACGTATTTCAAGCACCCCTAACTCTTGCTTACTAGAGACACCATTTCAATTCCATAATAAAGGTGAATCCTCCAAACACCCATCAACCATCCCTTCCTAAACGTAACAATTTTGATATCCACTTGTCAGGCATTTGAGAAGCCTGCCACAAAACACAGGTTACCTAGTCCATCTGTCATAACAAGCATTGCCACTAGTATACTTAACACTGCATATTAATATCTAAATTCAACAACTTTTTTAAAATACAGGCCCCAGTTCTGCAACTAGGTCAGCAAAAGTGGGCCTTGGGCTAGCTAGCTTTGAGACTGTGACTTCAGAGGGTCTTTGGGCTGATTCAAATGTCCAGTGCTGTGAATACAACCGCAGAATTGTGAATATAAATCAAATTGTACAGACAACAAGAAGACAGCTGAGACAGACACAATATGCCTACAGTGAGCCTGGGAATCCCTTGAACATTAGAAAAATTATTTTCTAAAATATTTTTTTCCTCTGCATTTGTATGTTATATGATTATTGTACATCTTCAAAATACTTTACTCCTGAGGGAGCAACCTGAAAATGAAGTATGTCATCTTAAGAACCACCTCAACACTTTTGGATGCTTCCATGAGAACAAAATTAATAATTTTCAAAGTCTATTCTCTCTGTATATAAACAATGCAGCACAAGCGGGACAGCACACATTAACGGAGTGATCACCAACACACACACACAAAAAAAAACACACCAACAACCCATCCAACTGGTGAAATCCTCGGTTTTCTTGGAGACAATTACAGAATAACTGTGGCCAAACTGCCTGCAACTACCCCCGCCGCACTCCTTAGACAAGGGGAGAAGGTTATACTGCCTAAAATAAATTGCAAACAGACAAGCCCAAAGACAGAAAACTTCGAGGAGAAGCAGCAAGGGTGAACTAGAGAAAGAAGATGCAAAAAGCCATGCAGGTTTTTTGTGCATCGAAAAAGGGTTGCTGGAAGCCGAGACTAGAGGAGTGGCCTACGTGTTAATAATGTTTACAGCGGGCGTGAAGAAACTGGTGCTTTCCATTGAGACTGTAGGAAAAGCGCCTCAGCAGGGCCTTATTTCCAGGCGTCGCCCGGGCCTACACGGCTCCAATCACTCCACCTCAGTAATGGCGTTCGGGGCGAAGGGAAGCGAGAACCAGGGGAGGCAAAGCTGGGTGCAACGCTGCGGGGAGCCACCGGGCCCTCCTCGCCCGGCGGCTCCGGGAGGAGGACGGCGTGAGAGGGCCGGCCGGCGACTACCAGAGCCCCCCGAGGGGTGCGGGGCGGGGAGCACTTCCACCCCCCGGCAGCCGAGGAGAGGATGAAGAGCCGTCAGCCATTTTCCCTTGCCCTCCAAAACACCAGCGATGCAGGGCCACACGCCGGGGGCTGCGAGGGAGGCGCTGCCGCCGTCCGCTAACCTTACCCCTCCCCCGCCCCCGCCCCACGGGGCCCGGCTCGCCCCCTCCTCCCCGCCGCAACCCGCCGTCCCACACCCCGACCCCGGGAGCCCCATCCCGGGGGAGTGCCTCGCTCCTCTCCGCGGCGGCCGCCTGTAGCACAAACAGCTGCCCCCGCGCAGACACTTCCCCTCGCCGCGTCCCGGCCCCGGCCTCGGCTCCGGCCCCGCCCGGGCACAGCGCTCGGCCACTCACCCCCGCACGCCTTCCCCTTGTCCCGCGGCTGCTGCTGCGACGGCCCGGTGCCCTCCTGGGTGCTGCCGAAGAAGCGCGGCCGGGGACTGCCTCATCCCAGGCAGCCAGCAGGTCAGAGTCTCATGCCAGCAGGCCCCGCGATCCCGGGCGTGCAGCCGGCTGACTGAGGGGGCGGCTCCGCTTCCCCGGTCTCCCCCTCGGGCAGGCGCCGTGTACTGCGATGGGAGGAGGGAGGACGAAGCTGCCGCCGCTGCCCGCTCTTCAGGTCCCGGCCCTAGCCGCTCCGCTCTCTCCAACGCCGGCGGCACTGCCGGGGCGTTTTTCCTGCGTCACCAGTTTCTGCCCGGCGGCCCAGGGCTTCGTCTCTGGCTGGGGCTTGGCCGCGGCCTGCGCGCTCTGCTCCGCCCCGTCCGAGGACCGGGCGCACGCGGGGGAGGGGGCGCACACGCACCCCGCGCCTCTCGCCGGGGCCCGGGGCTCGGCTGGGCGGCAGCGGCCGCTGCGCGCGGGGGCAGGCAGCAGGCAGGCGAGCAAGGAGGCAGGAAGGAAGGTGGAAGCGCAGGGGCCGGCCCGGGCGGCTGGAGCGCTGTGCGCTGACGGCTCCGTCCGTCCGTGCGTGCGTGCGGGGGGAGGGGAGGGCGGGGGAGGGAGAGAGGCGAGACGCGGCGGCGGCGCACCTCCGTCTGGCGGGGCCCCGGGCAAGATGGCGGCCCCGGCACACAGCGTTCCGTGTCCGGCCCGCGCCGCAGGCCCCGAGCTAGGGCAGCAGCGGCGGCGGCGGCAGCGACTCCGCCACCCGAACGGCGTGACGCGCTCCCTGTCCCCCCGGGCTGTCACTCAAAGCCGCAGCGGCGAGGCCCAGGCAGTTGCCCGCCTGCCTCCACCCCTGTGTGTGTGTGCGCGCGCGCGCGGCCGTTTCACGTCGGTTGGGCTCGAGCGGGTTCCATTGTGAGCCGCCGGGCGAACCGCGCGGAGGGCCCGGATAATGACGTCAGCGCGGCCGCTGCCTGCTGGGCCCGTCCTCCTTCGCCGGTGCTACTGTGGCGCTGGACCCTGTCGAGGCGGGCATAGCAGCTGAGGCTGCTCCACCGCCGCGTCCCCTCCGGCCCGGTGGTGGCCTTTGAGCGGCGGCGGGCGGTGTCTCCCCGCCCTCGGATCGCCGTGCGGGAGGAAGGGTGGACAAAGCCGGCGGAGGGGGGCAGGAGGGCCCTGGCGGCCCGCTAGCGGCCCGAGGCGGGCGGGCGGGACGGTGACGGTGACGCTGGCGGTTGCGGCGTGCCCGTTCACCGCCTGGGGCCGGGAACGCCCTGGGCAAGCAGGGCGAGAGGCTGGGATGTCCAGTGCGTGTGCGGCGGCTGCGGCTTTCGCCCCGGTCAGTTGAGCTACGGCCGGGCCTTTCCTCGGGCACCCTGCGCCTCTAGGCCTGGGGCCTACCGACTGACAACGGGCTTTGAGCAGGGCCTCGGAGCCGAGGTGGAGGTACCTGGGGGTGACTTCATTCCTCACAGAAATGCTGCTTCCTTGAGAACGGGTACCTGGTTAGGGGATACCAGCATTTTAAAAAGCAAAATGGATCTTGTGTGGCTCTTGTTCTGTTCTTTGATACGTTTGCATTTATGTACATGACTGCTTTGGAGTAAAAGGTCAGTAGAGCCCAGCCTATGTACATGCTTTATACAGGAATCAAGGAGGTTTTAAATGTGGATTTAAAACCTTGAAAAAATGGGCAAGCATGCCTTGTGGAAGAACAGAAGTTTGGCAGACATGGGGAACTTGGTCTTGGAGAGTACCGAAATGGTGCTTAATGTTTGGTTTTGTTTGTATTGCAAGGTCAAAGTTTCATTTTAACAACATCATTCAAGAATTTCAGAGCAGGAAGTAAAACATACAGGATCCAGCTGAAAACACAGGAGGAATTTAGGTCACATGGGTTGGAATTTGCTCAAGAGGCTAGGGCTAACAGCCTTAAGTCTTGTGCAAAATACTTATCTTTTGGACTGTGCAGTGACAAAGACTGAAATATTGGTTGCTTATTGCAGGAGCTGTGGGTGGGGTTTTTTTCTGTAAAAAAACAGAGATGAAAACCAAGTGGTGATATCTACTGTTATTTCCTATTTTAACAAAGCTAGAGTTAGTCCTTTTTTTGCTATAGGTTGTATTATTTGGGAAGGAAATCTGAAGTAGGATGCAGCTGCTTCATCACTGTACAGATACAACGGTTTGTTTACTGAAAGAATAACTGTACATGCATTTTTTTCACCAACAATGAAAACAAGCCATAACCATGGTGAAGAATCTGTGTGAGCCTATTCATGTTTGGGTTAGAAATATGTGTAATCATAAAAGAACAGCCCTTTTATCTCATTGATTTTCGTGCCCCTGAGCATGTTATTGTGGCCTCCTTTCTCCTTTTTCGTCCCTTATCAATTACTTTGGGCTTTCGCTCCTATTTCCAGTTTGTACTCCTGGGAAAGCATTTAAGATTACTGAACCTATAATGCATTTAACTTCCCTTGCCTGCCACAGTGTTCTCCCTCGAGCTCTTCACTGTTCATGATGACTTAGAGAGTCACAATGGCACATCAGTTGTAGTTGTGTACTAATTGACACTTCTTATTCTTAAACTGCTGTGCTTATTGATGTTCATTTATTTTTATTGTTAAGTAGACCTCTGTTTTAATGACAGGCCATAAATTGTGTTCCTTCTAACTACTGTGGCTTTTTTTTTTTTTTTTTTTTTTTTTTTTTTTTTTTTTTTTTTTTTGCCAGAGCAAAACAGTGACACATCAGTGGGTTTTTATAATGTGGGCAGTTGTCCACCAAGAAATTGACTGTCAGTTCACATAAAAGTCAACAACAACAAAAAAAGATACAAACAATACTTGTACAAAAAATACTGGTACAACTTACTTCTCCAAGTGATAGAGGAGCCAGCCAGGAGAGGGGCTATGCTGGACCTTGTTCTCACCAACAAGGAAGGGCTGGTGGGGAATGTGGAACTCAAGAGCAGCCTGGGATGCAGCGACCATGAGATGGTGAAGTTCAAGATCCTCAGGGCAGTGAGGAGGGCACACAGCAACCTCACTACCCTGGACTTTAGGAGAGCAGACTTTGGCCTCTTCAGGGACCTGCTTGGAAGAGTCCCATGGGATAAAGCCCTGGAGGGAAGAGGGGCCCAAGAAAGCTGGTTAGTATTCAAGGATCACTTCCTTCAGGCTCAGGGGCGCTGCATCCCAACAAAGAGGAGGGCAGGCAAAAATGCCAGGAGGCCTGCATGGATGAACAAGGAAGTCCTGAGCAAACTCAAACAAAAAAAGGAAGCCTACAGAGGGTGGAAGCAAGGACAGGTAGCCTGGGGGCAATACAGAGACACTGTCCGCGAAACCAGAGATCAGGTTAGGAAAGCTAAAGCCCAAACAGAATGAAATATGGCCAAGGACATTAAGGGTAACAGGAAGAACTTCATAGGTATGTCAGCGATAAAAGGAGGACTAGGGAAACTGTGGGCTTCCTCCAGAAGAAAGCGGGAGACCTAGTGACCCAGGATGTAGAGAAGGCTGAGGTAGTTAACGAGTTCTTTACCTCAGTCTTCACTGGCAAGAGCTCAACCCACACTGCCCAAGGTGCAGAAGGCAAAAGCAGTGACTGGGAGAAGGAAGAATTGCCCGCTGTAGGAGAAGACGAGGTTTGAGACCATTTAAAGAACCTGAAGGTGCACAAGTCCATGGGACCTAATGAGATACACCTGCAGGTCCTGAGGGAACTAGCAGATGAAGTTGCCAAACCACTGTCCATCATATTCGAGAAGTCATGGCACTCTGGTGAAGTTCCCGCAGACTGGAAAAGGGGAAACATAACCCCCATTTTTAAAAAAGGAAATAAAGAAGACCTGGGAAACTACAGGCCAGCGAGTCTCACCTCTGTGCCTGGCAAGATCATGGAGCAAATCCTCCTAGAATCTATGCTAAGGCACATGGAAAACAAGCAGGTTATTGACAACAACCAACGCAGCTTTACCAAAGGAAAATCATGCCTGACAAATTTGGTGGCCTTCTACAACAGAGCCATGGTGCCAGTGGATAGAGGAAGGGCAACAGACATTATCTACCTGGACTTGTGCAAAGCCTTTGACACAGTCCCACATGACATCCTTGTCTCTAAGTTGGAGGGACATGGATTTGACAGAAGGACCACTCGCTGGATAAGGAATTGGCTAGATGGCCGCACTCAAAGAGTTGTGGTCAATGGCTCAATGTCCAAGTGGAGACCAGTGACAAGTGGTGTTCCGCAGGGGTCAGTACTGGGACCAGTGTTGTTTAACATCTTTGTTGGAGACATGGACAGTGGGATGGAGTGCACCCTCAGCAAGGTTGCTGATGACACCAAGCTGTGTGGTGTAGTGGACACGCTGGAGGGAAGGGATGCCATCCAGAGGCACCTTGACAGGCTTGAGAGGTGGGCCAATGCACACCTCATGAAATTTAACAAGGCCATGTGCAAGGCCCTGCATGTGGGTCGAGGCAATCCCAAGCACAAATACAGGCTGGGCGGAGAATGGATAGAGAGCAGCTCTGAGGAGAAGGACTTGGGGATATTAGTGGATGAGAAGCTCAACATGAGCCGGCAGTGTGCACTTGCAGCCCGGAAAGCGAACCGTGTCCTGGGCTGCATCAAAAAAAAGCATTAGCAGCAGGTCAAAGGAGGTGATTCTCTCCCTCTACTCTGCTCTCGTGAGACCCTACCTGGAGTACTGTGTTCAGATGTGGGGCCCCCAACATAAAAAGGACCTGGACCTGTTGGAGAGAGTCCAGAGGAGAGCCATAAAATTAATCAGAGGGCTGGAGCACCTCCCCTATGAGGACAGGCTGAAAGAGTTGGGGTTGTTCAGCCTGGAGAAGAGAAGGCTCCGAAGCAGCCTTCCAGTACCTAAAGGGGGGCTACAGGAGAGATGGGGAGGCACTCTTTATCAGAGAGTGTAGTGAGAGGACAAGGGGTAACGGGTATAAGGTAAAAGAGGGTAAATTTAGACTAGACATTAGGAACAAGTTTTTCGCTATGAGGGTGGTGAGACACTGGAACAGGTTGCCCAGGAAAGTTGTGGATGCCCCATCCCTGGAAGTGTTCAAGGCCAGGCTGGATGAGGCTTTGAGCAACCTGGTCTAGTGGGAGGTGTCCCTGCCCATGGCAGGGGGGTTGGAACTTGATGATCTTTAAGGTCCTTTCCAACCCAAACCATTCTATGATTCTATGAACTTGTAGCAAGTATTCCCTTTTGTGAAGAAGGGAATACCTTCAGCCAAGAGAAAGAGTAAAAGTTCTGATTAAATTAATGGACACCTTAGGTTTGGAACAAACTAAGAACCTATTCCTCTTCAGCTTTCTGGGAGCTTTGCTGGTATTTTTCTGATCTTAGATTCTACTTTATATACAGTTTGCAGAATACAGGTCTTTGTGTTTATTCCCTTCTATATTTTACCTCCTTCCTGTTTTAAAAGCATGTTCTGAAGTGGTTTGACAGACCAGCAGTTGCTTGTAGCTGTGCTAGTCAAAGGTCATGATAGGCTGAAGTAGACAGCTATTTATGGCACCAAATAAAAGAAGATATTGGGACGCCAATGGCACTTGGTGGTTACTGAACAAGCAAACTGCACACCAGACTTCTGACTGGGGAATTCTTCCTCTTCTCACAAACAAAAGTCTATGCCTGTCCCTCTTTACTTGGACTTCCAGAGTTCTCTGGGGACGTTGCAGTGGCTCATCTGGTAGAATGCCTTTGGAAAAGATTTTTGTTTTGTTTTCCCCCCTTCCCAATACTACAAATGAATGTTACCCATTTATCTTTGTGCAGCAACTATGCAAACAAAAGGATATGGGTGAGACAGATGATACATTGCTGATTAAAAAGCATCCATGGTATGAAGACGGAAGTCAGTAGGCACTCACAAAATGTTCTACAAGTGTCCACACAGAGAACTATGACAGATTAATTTATTCCTCAGTGGTCCTTCTGGTTAATTCCCGTCTGTACACAAGCATTGGTATTATCAGAAACATCTTTAGTTCAGTGTGAAAATGGGGGAAATGGAGGCTGCAGGCTTCCCAGCTCCTGCACTGCAGTCAGCCTATCAAATGAAAAGTGAAAGCAGTTGCGGACTAGCTGGTTATGTTGTTGACTAACCCAGAAAAAAATAAAAAAGAAACATTTTGGTAAGGGAATGATTCAGAATTTAGAAAATGTCAATGTTAAAAATGCCTTTATCTCCAGTTCTTAAATTCTGATTGACGCCATGCTGCTCCACAGACAAAAATGAACTTTACAACGTTGCTGAGGCAGAGTAATGCTATGGAGCTTTGCAACTAGGTAGCATAAAAGAGCAATAACAGAAGAGAGAAAGCAGAATTTTACCACAGACCCATAAAAGATCATTCCTTTCCTTCTGGTTCAGCCCCTTAGAGGCTACATTATTTAGTATTTACCAACTTGCAGGAAACAAAACAGGGAGCATAGCAAATAAGGTAAGTTTCTTTTAAAAAAAAATACTGCTTGAAAATCAAACAAGCTACTGCCTGGATATTAAGATGTAAGATGTGTTGTAAGGGCTCTCATCAAGGATCAGTTTTGCAACATTTTCGGTATTTTTGGGCTCAATCCAATAAATCACTTAAGCTCATGAGTAGTGCTTCTGGTTTACATAATTTTTCGTTGACTTATTTAAGCCTGTGTGTGAGTGCGAGTAAGAAAAAGAGTACTGTGCACTTGACCATGTCTTTGGTTTATGCGCATATATTTGGATAGTATTTTGTCAATAATGATGTTTCATTTTGTACATCGAATCATCGGATGTCATCCCTTTCAGAAAATAACTGTTTTTCACAATTGTCATTTTCAAAGTAAAGCGTAATTGTATCATAGTGGTCACAGAACATTACATAGATAGTTAAATGATATTTTCATACTGGGAATAATAACAAGTCACAAATACAACACACGAGCAGTGGACAGTGTCTGAGATCTTCACACTTGCGCTCGGCACTCATGTTTTTGTGTACCTTACCTTGTTGGGTAAGGCATGATAAAAATTAAAGACAATTTCACAGATGTGCAGAGATGTTCCCCAAGGGAAATGTGTTTTGTCACAGCACCCCAGGGACCAGCTTCTTCCCTGGGGCCAGGAGCATGGGATGCTCCCCAGGACATCCAAGCAGCCCCTAGCAGCCCAAGGCCTATCCCACCGCCCCAGCCCCGGGCACTGGGCACTCCCCTGCCTGACTCAGCTGAAATGTGGTCCTTTGGCAGGGCTGCGGGGAGGCCCCAGAGGAGGCTGTGGAGGGGCCCTGTTGGTGCCCTCAGGGCCCTGATACATCTCTATTTTCTAGCTGGCATGTCAGAAAATGGTTAGTGTATCTGATGGGAAAATGCCAAAAGCTCAGTGAGAACTTTGCTCTCTCTATCCCTTAAATCAATAAGTAAAACCCAATAAAGTTATTCCAATAACAAATAATTGAGATTGGTTTAAAGTGTTTAGCATATGATTACTATAGTATATAGTATATATATCTGGTATATAGCCTAGTATATAGTAGATTACTATATCTATTTAGACTTTTCTATATGGAACAAAGCCAGAATCCAAATGCAGTAAATTTAAAAATTTGGCTATTGTGGAAGTATTCCAAAACTCAGATGTAATCTCTACCTTCTGTACTATCCTGAGTTTAATAAACTCAGGGGGCGAAGGGGGGGAGATCACCCTGAGTTATCGGACAGTACTTACTGTACATATAAATTAACATTCAAAATTAGGAAAAAGAAATTCCATAGAAGTAACGTATCAAGAAGTTGCAAAAACTGTTCCGGAGTGCTGCTGTATCTCTTTTCTGTTACAAATAATGGTCGAGTATGGACATCTCAGTTTCTCCTGAGATGGCTGCTTTAATTACCATTCCTCACATCAATATAAGATTTCTCTTCATAGTTGTAACTTTCCATCTTTCCACTTTCAATTTCTGGTTGTATAAGATGTTAACAGTGATGTTGGAGTGATCGTAATGTCACTCTTGAAAGACTCGTAGAAGCAGTTAAACCCAATTTATGGTCCATACTTACAGGTACGAAAGAATGCATATCGAGGTAGAAATCACAGTAATTTGATAGGAAAAATATTTCATAGGGACCTGTGGTCTCTTCCATTGAAGAAAGAATAGTGTCTGACTAGCAACAATTCTTATGATAAGAAAAATATGATGTGATATTTTCCTGGTATTCATTAGGTTGCTAAAATAAGGGTTAAATGAACAGCATAAACAGAAATTCTCTATATGTCTACCAAGCACTTAGAAGATCTCACAGAGACCAGTTGTGCAAACATCTGTTTACAGGCCCAGAAGTGTATCTCATCCATCTTTTGGAGAGGGAGCAATTCAGAACACTTATTTTTCCTGTCCAGTTCATCCCTATCTGAACTGTCCTTGGATAAACCATGTGGTGTCCATGTGAGAAGCATCCGTCTCATAGGATTTGGACAGAGTTCAACAAATTGATTTGACAACCATGTGGTCCTCTTCATCCACATGAACCTTGAAGAAGTCTGACTTCCTTCCAGCCTTAGGAATAGAGTAAGGGAGGAAGGGAGTTGTTCTTAAAGCTTGTCAATGTTATCCTAAATGTGCTAGATGATAACATTGTCAAAAAACTGCAAGAAATTATGTAGATTTGTGAACTACTGCCATTTCCTCAGTTTTTCTGAATGCATCTCTGCACACAGAGTGTTTGTCATTGCACCAGTATAAATTTGAAGGAGACTATTGTTCACAAAATTAATTATATCCATTACAAATTAAGTGATGGTCATTTTCAATTACATTGGGTTTCTAAACACAAGAGTTGCTATGTGCACAGTAGAACTGAAGCAGCTTTTTTTCCTAAGGCTTGAGCACCTTACACCCTTCCAGCCCTCATCTCCCTTCAACCTTGAATTACATCCTGCACATGCTAAGGTGCCTGGTTGTTGTTAAATATGCTGGACTAGTCAAGAGCTTAATTAGCTAGTGGCAAGCAGGAGGTAACTGAATTGTACTTGTCTTTCCGACAGTGGGCACTTCTTTGGCATTTTTTCCTCCTCTTGCTAACAGTTTTCGTAAAACTTGTAGGAATTAACATCTCTTTGCAAGCCCTTATCCCTCATTCAATGTTTATTGAAATTGGCTGAAAGGCTCAAGGGGAACTGATAGGCAGAGGGACAGCTGGAGAACAGGATCATGTGAAACCAGTATCACTAAGAAACCATGAAAAGTTTCAAAACAGGGTAGTCTGATAGGAGAAAGGCTACTATTGCAGCTTTAGAATGGGAAAAAAAAAAAAGACAGACGTGTGATCAGAGAGAAAGAAACAATAGAGAAAGATTATTTAAGAGTAAACCACAAAATTTGAAACAAACATGCTAACATGACTTGAAACAAAGTGCAGCTTCATTTCAGATCTTGTATCCATAACTTTATCCAAGCTTTAGAAAATAGCTTGTCAGAAAGACTTAAAGCTAAAACTATGTACAGGAAAGAAGTTTGTTGTTTTGTAAAGCCAGTTTTCTTTTTCTTTTTTGGGATTGAAGGGGTTTTTTTCAGTCTAAAGAGGAATTTATCTGTCCAGCATGCAGAGTAGTAGGATTTTGGAATCTTTATTTACGTGTTTGTCACTCCACTCTTTTCTTTTTTTCCAGAAGTTTTTTTTTGGCTATCTACATTTTATTGCCAGTTACCTGCAAAAATAATTCATATTGTCAAAAACTTCTCTAAAAAATCATTATTTCTTTTTTCATGAAACAGTATAGTAAGCAAATGTCAGTTTACATTGCTGATTTGTAAAGACAATTTTGATAACTGTCATTATTTTGCTACTCCATTATCTCACTGTGACACGTCATTTCAGAACATAATGCAGATTAACTTTATGCCATGTTGTATTTTATGTAGCCCTATAGCCCTTCTGAGAGATTACATACATTACAAATATTTGATAAATGTGAAGTAACTCAAACTAGGACTTTCGTAGTAGTAGTAGTGTTATTTTATCTGGGAGGGTAGTAGTAGTAGTAATGTTTGAGCAATAGGACTGTCTTTATAGCCAGAATGGTATAAGGCGATAAGCAAGCCAGAACTTGTAAGGAGAGGTAATATCTTTTATTAGATCTGAAAACAGGCTTGTATGCATCAAAGCTTGTCTGTTTTTACTAGACGTATCAGTCGGTCTATTGAAACAATATATAAGTAGGTCCTTTGTCATCCAGAGGCAATCTGCTTTTTCTCAGCACACTAATTCTCTTCAATTTTTTTTTAACCCATTATTTTGGGAAGGTAAATATAATTCAGGATCTAAATATATGGAAGTAACATCAAGCTAAAGTTTATGCTGTAAACAAAAGTTTATTTCTGTTTTGCCTTTTTTGAATATTAAGGAAAACTCACTAAGTCCAATTGACCTGTCACTACTTCTATCTTTTTCACTGCTCTTGGTTGCAAATTCAGACCAAATGGACAAATCTGATACCAACCACTTACTTTTGTTTTTGAAAGCTTAACTGCTAGTATTCTGCTTTTAAACTTACTACTGGTTATTTCCTAAGTTAAAATGAGAATCAAATTTCAGATCATAAGATCCCTTTAATTATTTGCCTTTCCTTGTGTTTGTACTTTTACATGCACATGTATTAATACATGTTTAGGTGTACTTCTGTATTTTTAAATCTTAAACAGAAAAAACAAAACAAAACAAAAATTTTTTTAAAAAAGTATTTTAATTTCCCAGAGATAAAGGACTTCCTTCTTTATTTTCTGAAATGATAGAAAGAAATCTTAAAACATCCATGTTTTGTGCTGGGTTTTGTTGGTTTTTTGTTGTTGTTGTTGTTGTTTCATTTTTTCTGAATAAGATTTTTCATAGATGAGCCAAAGTACTAGCAGTTCTTAAGGATTTTAATTTGTGACTATACTGCATTACAACAGACTAATTCCATACTCTTCTCAGGTGGAGAGTCCGACTGAAGTCCATGCATTAATGCCATTAGTAGTATCCATTTCACTGAACAATAGTAGACTTTGATGTTTTCCTTGAACTTTAATTCAAGGAATGTTACAAGTATCAAAAACATATGGCTGAAAGACTGCAGCTGATTGCAGCTTAGGACAGATCTAACCCCTACATAGTGGGCTAAATCCATCATACGTCTGTCTCTATTTCAAAGGAGAATGAGGCTCCTAGCATGTTAAACAATAGTCATTTCAGCTGGATACATCTCACTGAGTTGTAACTACCTACAAATGGGGCACCTTGTTGGATGTGGCTGCCTGGCATCCCTGGGCAGTCAACAGGCAACGGAAGGCGCTCCCCGAGCACAACTCACCCCACTCCACCGTTGCCCCCCGGAGCTGCTTTCCTTTCTCCCATAGCTGTGGAGGAAGCATGAATGGCTACATTAACTTTCAGCCTGCCAGCATTAGGTGATATGAAATTTGGGCTCTCAACAAGAGGGGTGTCTGCCCAGAAGCAAGTTTTGCCGCTGTAAGCAATGTGGGCAGGGATCCCACTAACAAGCGAGCGCCCGGGGTCAGGGCCAGGAGGAGCCCTGCGACTTGTGTTTCCCTTGGTCAGCACACAGACAGCAAGGGTATTACAAACTGCCCGGGACAGGGGAATAGAAGTATGCTGCTCAGAGCATCTGAAGTAGTCAGAGAGCAGCTATAATGAGTAATTCATGCAGTGGGGTTGATGACAACCACTTATCTGTTTCACTAGACATAGATGAGGTGCCACAGCAGCTAATGGGACAGAAAGATAGGGTGAGAAAAGAGATGCGATAATGGGAGTCTGAGCAGAAACAATTATTTCCAGAGAACGGTTTCCTTAACTTATCCTGAACAATGGGATATACTGTCCAAATATTACCTACATAGTACTTGAGAACACTCATTCTAATGCGAAACAGCTGTTTGATTCAACTGCATTTGTGTTATTTGCTTAGTGTTCATGGACATTTGTATGATTCAAATTTTGGTCAGATCTTCAGGAAACGGCTGATCTTCTAAGTGAGTGTCTGTCCTGCACATGAAGATACTCACTGTTTGACTTCAGTCAAGCATTATTCCTTGTTTCCCTCCTTGAAAGGCTTAATTCATTGTATCAGGGACTAGAAATTACAAGATTACTATTGTTTCATGTGTAGATTGAAAATTTTGAGTCCAAATTGTTCTTGGGAGCCACACATAAATTTATGCTTCAAATAATTGTTTTTAAACAGTAAACTGGACTCAGGGAATGTGGAGCTTATCACGCTGCACACATTTTTCAGGTGTAGCATCTTGGGTGCTGAATCTTAGGTGTTTAGATGCTTAGATCTTAGCCTTAAGGGTGCTGAATTTAGATGCTGATGGTGCTTGCAAGAACCAATACATGACAGGCTAGCCCAGTCTCGTACATGGGAAGAATTCATCAAGATTACACTTTGGTTTTTTTTCAGTTTCCACATGTGGCTGCTACTTTTTGTTCATTTTGTTCATTAATGGTGAGCAAAGGTCGTCCTTGAAAACCACGTGGATGCCCTCAATGGCAAAATTTAGTATCTTCTTACTATCTGGGATAAGTACCTGATTAATTCAAAACCATCTGGAATGACTTTTCTCAAACTCTATTTCTTGATTTTATGGAAGGAATATTGTTTTCTAACTATAATCACCTAGTTGAAGGCCAAAATGATAGCTCAGAAATTGAGGATTATTGTTGTAACACTATTGAATTTAACTTGGAGCACATTTACAAGCTTCACATTGTCTTCATGTTATCCAGAGAAACAGATTACAGAAAAATTCTGATTACAGAAAAATGCAAGCTAAAAGTTTTAGCTTTATAAGATTTTAAGCTTAATAAATATTACAGTTACCTATCTAACACTTTCCCACATAGCTGTAGTACACCAGCACATTTTCATCTCTTCTGGCGTATATATCTTAAGGAAGTTTCTCCCACTAAAACCTACTGTAGAGTAAAGGGAGAAGAAATTACTTACTGTTGAGTGCATTACTAAGCTTCTATGAATGTAAGATTTTAAAACCAACTCTCTTGTGAACAAGAAAGAAAAAAAGAGTATTATTCCTGCCTAAGTAGGCACTACACATTCACTTAGGAAAATACTGTCTATGAGCATGGAAATATTATTTAAAACATTTTTTTTAAAGTGTATAGTCATTCTTGCAGCTTGTTATAATGCACTTATTGCTTGATCAGCTCACCCAAGATGTGGAAAATTTCAAAGACAGTAAGCAAATTCTCCTCCCAGATTCTCAACACACTAATTAGCTTTGACTTGCTATTCCTTCTGTGTGTACAGAGAACTCTCTTTGACTTCATAGCTATCCCTAGCACTGCAAGATGAAATAATCTATAAATTCTGTTACTTTGTACAGTGAAAGTGGGTGATGCATTTAATATAGGCAAATTCTAGTTAAAAGATCTATTCCATGCTAATCAAAATGAGCTATCAGTGTCAATTTTATTAGAAATATTAAATAAATATATAAAAATGTATAATGCAATGGTACAACTGCACAGCTGTTCACATAGGAGTAAAGGTGAAAAGAAAATACACAGCCTTAAGTCCTTCCCTGTAATATATGTGTATGTAGTATATTTTTAAGTGATTACATACTGTGCATGCTTAATTGTAAATTAAGAACTATAGTGTGGCTTTTCTGCACCTTAACAGTGCATAGATATCTTATGGAATATCAGCTAAAGATGATAGAATATTTTGCTGCAGCTATGAGGGTTGTGGAAAAAGGAGATATTTTTTTAAATATGCCAACAGTGATAGTTGAAGAATTCAGACAAGCTTTCAGATATACAAAGCCATTCTTCAGGGCTGAAGTAAAAGCAACAGATTTCAAAGATCTGAGGGTTGAACTGGATGATTTTTAAAGGTCCCTTCCAACCCAAACCATTCCATGATTGTATGGGTCTATAAGATAAATATGAATTTAGAGTGATTGCTCAGACTTTATCTGGTTATGTACCAATTAGATTGTCGCTTAAAAATAAAGGTGATTGGTACCTGTGAAGTATTGGGCATACTGCAGGAGAGGGGAAAATACATAAGAGATGGAGAAATTTCAGGCTTACTGCCTCCTGGGGGAAAAAAAGAGAGATTCATACTTTCTAACGTGTAGAACACAGGTTAATGGTGGAGAAGAGAGTTTATAAAATGTCAAAAATATCTCTGTTAAGTCTCTGGCTTTTGGGATTGTTCAGAGTTATAAATGAGGCCATATTTCCCAGGCTCATCTTCAGGAGGTTCCTCCTGAGGGTTGGGGCTGAAGAATTAGGATGAAATGACCCTTTTGCAAGAAACATTGACCCATGGGCAAGATGGTGTTTCTTCCTCTATAGGTATGTGTGAATTCTTCCTGGGGCACAATGGTTATTTAGTTTCCTTTGCTTGTTATCATGCACTGGATAAAGTATATTAAATTCCTGGAGACTCAGGGGTTGGGATCCAGGATTATTCTACTGCAGTTGGCATTTCCTCTGCAGCGGTGATGGGCAGGAGTTGCCGAGTTTTACATTGTTTGATGAGATGCCGTCTAGACATGATTGGTATACTTTGGACCGCAGGGAGTTTCCTTCTGATAATGTGCTTGGTGGGACTTGAGAATTATTTGAAGGCTAGGATGGACAGCTCTGTGAAGATTCCTGACCCAGGAAAATCTTATCCTGTATGGGATGTAAGGACTTAATGATTTTCTGCATAGATTACAAGGCAGAATGGTATGTGGCAGTCAGAAGTGTAACACCAAAGGGAACTCCCCACATAGTGCTCGAGTGTCTCTTCAAAATGGTGCTTACTCTTTTAAAGAGCTACTTCTGCATAAGGATGCAAGAAAAACAAAGGGTTTGATTAAAAAGCACAAAATGTGGCTCCAGGATAGCAGAATTCCACAAGCTGCACTTCTGCTGTATTTTTGCCAGTGATAAAACCCAGTGATGAGAAAGAGTATCTAACATTTAAAAAGAGTGCATTTCTAATAAGAAATGAGATAATGCAGGATAAAAGGTTATAATAAATGACAAATGCAAAGAGTAAATATTGCTAATGCAACCAGCAGGAAGGGTTTTTTATCCTGGAGAATTCACTTCAAAGCCCATAAAAGGAAATGCCAGGTTTTGCCTTTTTATCAATGAAAGCATTAATGTGATGAACTTGCAGATGACAAAACTAACGAATTTAAAATATAACAGCTTAAACTGTAAATGCTAGGAAGGAACTGAATAACAAACAAGCAAACAAAAAAGAAGTAATTTGTTCTAAAATCTCCTTGACTCTCACTAACACAGGAAAAGGTGACAGAAAGAAAAGCATGAGTTATTAAGATTATCATTAAGTTGTTATTTTATTTTGTGAGAAGTGACACTTCAGGACAGTTGGTGGGTTAAGCAGAGCAGAGTTAATTTTTTTTTTTCCTTTTCCCTTCTCTTCATAAATAGCTATCAAGAAGCTATGTTTTGGATTCCTGCTCAGGAGAGAATTGATAAGAGAAGAACGTTTATAGTTATTGCTAGGATGTTGCTATTTGTTCTCAAGGACATACATTCAGCCTTTTGGGGGGGAAGAGACAGTCTGGCTTCTAGCCTGGGATTTGCTTTTAGGTAAAGATTGAGAAGCAGACTGACCAATTATTCCATCCCATGCAC
>WKFP01015495.1:182440-211380 GCA_011057875.1 Pterocles orientalis | reverse complement strand
TGGGGGGGGGGGGGGCAGTATCATTGTCAACAGGCTGAGCCTTTTTCAGGGGGGCAGCATAATTGTGTATCACCTATTCTCTCCCTCCTTCGGGGCCACTGGCTGGGAGTGGGCTAGGCCTTTGGTCATGAGGTGGGGAGGGGCAGTATCACTGTGTATCACATTGCATCTTTGTATATAGTATTATTTCCAATATTATTGTAGTTTAGTAATTAAATTGTCCTTATCTCAACCCACGAGTCCTCTTTGCCATTTACCTCTTTAATTCTCTCCCCTATAATTGGGTGGGGGCAGGGACTGTGTGAGCGGGTGTGTGTGGTTTGGCCCCCAGCCAAGGGCCAACCCGCCACAGAAGTCTTGTATTTTTCTTGTTTAGGACATCCTGGTGACAAAGTTCATTTCCACCTTTTTTGAGCTTAATTTTATTTGACTTTTCTAAGTGACTCAAATACGTGCAATTGCTCCATTAGTCCCCAGCTCTCTCAGATGAAACCCACTGCCCAGAGAGGTCAGGAAAATGTCTAGTTTCTTCAGATATGATGAATGATGGGGTGGAAGAGAGTGACCAGCTCAGCACCCTACTGGGAGGGGGGAGCAGGTTGTCATGCCTGTCCCAGATGATGGCTGGCAATGGCTCGTACACAGGCCCACTGCAGGTCTCCTCTTGCTCAGCCAGCAGCCAGGGAGGGTGTCAGTTTTTTGGGGTGAAGCAATGGGATGTCGGTGGTGGGGAGAGCTGAGCATGTGATGGTGAGGATCCTGGGCCTCACCTTTGTTTGTGTCACCCAGTTCATGCAGCTCTCCAGGTGCTTCTGGGCTCTGCTACCCCCCCCGCCCCATGCGAAACATATCTTAGTCCTCTCTGGAGCTCTCTTTTTGTGGTGAACCAACTAGTTCCCTCCAAGACAAAACCTCCGTGGGGCTCAGGGGTTACTTGTTTCAGGAGCAGGTTGTTATCAGCAGCAGGAGTCAGACCCTGCCAGGCTGAGCCCCTGCAATCCCACGTAACCCCCCAACTGTCTCTAAGCAGGCCTTACATAGGGTGCACAGCATGTACTTTTGGTGTAATTTAAAAAAAGCATTGCGCTGGGTGTTCAGAGCGACCCTCTTATTATCTGAGTGCCATGTGGTGGGGAGGTGGCTGTGCTAGAGAGGGCTGCTGTCCCTCAGGGCAGGTGCAGGGACTACCAGCCCCGCTGCCCAGCAGGTAGTCCCCAGGTGTCCCATGAGGAGAGGAGGGATAGAACAGAGGACTACCTGCCTGAGGTTATCTCAGTGAGAGAAAGGATCTAAAGATGAAGGACACAAACCCACAGGAAATGAAATTATATTAATTCCCCTGGTTATTGCACAAATTGCACACTAAAACATGAAGACAACTGCTCGTTGCCTCTACATGCTGGGGCAGGACTAGCAATCTCTGATTATCCTGATGTAGAAGTGGGTGTACATTAGAAAGATCTAAGAAATTGTCTTAACAGATGGGATCTGGCTTGGAAAGGGGATTTGTATTACGTTACAAAAATATATAAACATGTTTAATATTTTATGTCATGTTAGGAATGCCTGCTAGCTTAAACAATAATTTAATTTTAAAAATAAAAATAAAACAATAATTAAAACAAGAAAAATAATGGATTCATTATTTGCTTCTAGGATGACTGCTGTACATGTGCAGCTGTATACATAACTTAGAGGCCAATTCAAAATGTAATATTGTAAAAAGCAGCAAAATAAATAAAAATATTAGAAAATAAAGGGTTCACTTCTTTCTTGCATGTTGACAAGGAGGTTATCTTGTCAAGAGCCTTGACTAAGACTTAAAAAATCAAGTTTCTGAGAGTCTAACTGCTAAGATCATTCACTCCCCAAAGCCTGTGGGAAGATTATTCAGCCTTGAGTAGAGCGTGTCACTGGTACAGCCATAATTCTGTATCTTATCGGTGAGGAGATGGCTCAACTAATGAGCATTTGCAGAAACTAGAATGTGGTATGGAGATGCCAGAATGCCTCTTAGGTCTACAGCAGTACTGACACTGGGTTTTCCTGTCCATGGTGTCACTCAGGCCCACGTTGTCCTAGAGAAGAGAGAGGTGATGGCATAAGGAATATATCATGTGGATAACATTGGTGATATTTCTCCTCTTTTTCACATAACCTAAAAAACATACTGCTGGATGACAAGTGGTGAATGATTCCTAAACTGCTGTTAATCTGATGTGATTTAACGGAACGATAAAAATAGTGGGATGGTGTTGCTTTATTGGCTGACACTTATGGTAGTAACCTTCATCCAGTATTCTATGATTCTATGGTTCTTTGTAAACAGACAAAAGTAGGCTAAAAGCAAAGATATTTGCTAGGAGTTATTTCACTACATGCAGAAATTGAGAATTGTTGGTTCTTATGCTTACTTGTCACCCATTTCTAACATATGCTAAGTACTGTTATTCTTGAAGAAAATACCATTTCAAAAGAAAAATATATCGTATTTATATTGCTCATAAGAGAGAAAAATTCAATAAAGCCAAATAACATGCTGAAGTGCTCACTGGCGAAAATTTAAAATATTCACTCATCTTATGTATCTGTGGATGAAAAGTAGTTCCTTTAAAACTAAGTTTATGACAATCTTTTCCTGTTTTTATGTAGAGGGTGTTCTGGGGTGTATTCTGGACATGGCTGGTAAGTGTTATGGGCGGCGTGATCCTAATGCAGAACCAAAAACTTTGTCCACAAGATTGTACCCAAGGAGAAGCCACACCTGCAGGCCAGGACACATCAAAGGAGTTGCAAAGAACTCCTAAAGAGCCAGTAACTTACCTCAGCCATTGTTGCAGTGCTAAACTTCCTAATAAGATTTCAAAAATATTCAGTGTTCCCATAGAATAAAAATATAGTAAAGCAGCAGAAAACAACCATTCTAAATCCTTAATACAAGCACTATTAAACATTTAGATTTCCCTTTTAAATACATTTAATTTTGTTTTTGTAGCCAGAGCATGTTTCTCAGTGCCTAATTTTATCTCAGGAGACCACATCAGTATTTATATATTTATATAATTTTTATAGCATATCATAGAATCATAGAATGGCGTGGGTTGAAAAGGACCATAGTGATCATCTAGTTTCAACCCCCCTGCCATATGCAGGGCTGCCAACCACTAGACCAGGCTGCTCAGAGCCACATCCAGCCTGGCCTTGAATGCCTCCAGGGATGGGGCATCCACGACCTCCCTGGGCAACCTGTTCCAGTGTGCCACGACTCTCTGGGTGAAAAACTTTCTCCTAATCTCTAACCTAAACCTCCCCTGTCTTAATTTAAAACCATTCCTCCTTGTCCTATCACTATCCACCCTCGTAAACAGTTGCCCCCCCCTCCTGTTTATAGGCTCCCTTCAAGTACTGGAAGGCCGCAATGAGGTCTCCCCGGAGCCTTCTCTTCTCCAAGCTAAACAAGACCAGTTCCCTCAACCTTTCCTCATAGGAGAGGTGCTCCAGCCCTCTGATCATTTTAGTGGCCCTCCTCTGCACCCGCTCCAAGAGCTCCACATCCTTCCTGTGCTGGGGACCCCAGGCCTGGACACAGTACTCCAGATGGGGCCTCACAAGAGCCGAGTAGAGGGGCACAATCACCTCCCTCTCCCTGCTGGCCACCCCTAAAATGTTAAAGAGCACCAGTCCCAAGACGGACCCCTGAGGGACACCGCTCATGACCAGCCTCCACCCTGACACAGAACCATAAATCATAACCCTTTGGCTGCGTCCGGCCAGCCAATTCCTAATCCATCGTACAGTCCATCCTTCAAATCCACACCTCTCCAATTTAGAGAGAAGGATGTGGTGAGGGACCATGTCAAAGGCTTTGCAGAAGTCCAGGTAAATGACATCCATCAGCCTTCCCCCGTCCACTGAAGCTGTCACTCCATCATAGAAGGCCACCAGATTGGTGAGGCAAATATATTTATATATTTATATTTTATAATTTATATTTATATAAATTAATTTTTATTTCAATCATAGAATCATTACGGTTGGAAAAGACCTCAAGGATCATCAAGTCCAACCGTCAACCCACACCACCTAACTCACTAAACCATGTTCCTAAGCACCACATCTACACGTTTCTTGAACACCTCCAGGGATGGTGACTCCATCACTTCCCTGGGCAGCCTGTTCCAATGCCTGATCATTCTTCCAGTGAAGAAATTTTTTCTAATATCTAGCCTAAACCTCCCCTGGCACAACCTGAGGCTGTTTCCTCTTGTCCTATCACTTGTTACTTTAGAGAAGAGGACAGCACCCACCTCACTACAACCTCCTTTCAGGTAGTTGTGGAGAGTGATGAGGTCTCCTCTCAGCCTCCTCTTCTCTAGACTAAGCAACCCCAGCTCCCTCAGTCGTTCCTTGTAAGACCTGTGCTCCAGACCCTTCATCAGCTTCGTTGCCCTTCTCTGGTCCTGTTCCAGCACGTCAATGTCCTTCTTGTGGTGAGGGGCCCAAAACTGAACACAGTATTCAAGGTGTGGCCTCACCAGTGCCCAGTACAGGGGCACAATCACTTCCCTAATCCTGCTGGTCACACTGTTTCTGGCACAAGCCAGGATGCCGTTGGCCTTCTTGGCCACCTGGGCACACTGCTGGCTCATGTTCAGCTGGCTGTCGACCAGTACCCCCAGGTCCCTCTCTGCTGGGCAGCTTTCCAGCCACTCTCCCACGAGCCTGTAGCATTGCAGGGGGTTGTTGTGACCAAAGTGCAGGACCCAGCACTTGGCTTTATTGAACCTCATACAATTGGCCTCAGCCCATCGGTCCAGTCTGTCCAGATCCCTCTCAAAGCCTCCCTACCCTCAAGGAGATCAACACACCCACTCAATTTGGTGTCATCAGCAAACTTACTGAGGGAGCACTCAATCCCCTCATCCAGGTCATCGATAAAGATGTTAAACAGGACAGGCCCCAAAACCGATCCCTGGGGAACACCACTGGTGACTGGCCACCACCTGGACTTAACTCTGTTCACCACAACTCTCTGGGCTCGGCCATCCAGCCAGTTTTTTATCCAGCAAAGGGTGTTCCTGTCTAAGCCATGAGCCACTAGCTTTTCTAGGAGAATGCTGTGGGACACGGTGTCGAAGGCCTTGCTGAAGTCCCAAGTAGAGAACATCCACGGCCTTTCCCTCATCCACTAGGCGGGTCACCTGGTCATAGAAGGAGATCAGGTTGGTCAAGCATGACCTTCCTTTCATGAACCCATACTGGATGGGCTTGATCCCTTGGGTGTCCTGTACATGCTGTGTGAGCACACTCAAGATGAGCCATTCCGTAATCTTCCCCGGTACCAAGGTCAGGCTGACCTCCCAGTCCTCCTTACGGCCCTTCTTGTAGATGGGTGTCACATTGGCAAGTTTCCAGTCTCCTAGGACCTCCCCTGTTAGCCAAGACTGTTGATAAATGATGGAGAGTGGCTTGGCAAGCTCCCCTGCCAGCTCCCTCAGTACTCTCCAGTGGATCCCATCTGGCCCCATGGACTTGTGTGTGTCCAGGTGGCATAGCAGGTCATTAACTGCTTCCTCCTGAATTGTGGGAGGGTTATTCTGCTCTTCGTCCCTGTCCACCAGCTCAGGGAGTTGAATACCCTGAGGATAACTGGTCTGACTATTGAAGGCTGAGGCAAAGAAGGCATTAAGCACCTCAGCCTTTTCCTCGTCCTTGGTGACAATGTTCCCTCCTGCATCCAACAAGGGATGGAGATTCTCCAAAGCTCTCCTTTTTTTGTTAATGTATTTGCAAAAACATTTTTTATTATCTTTTACCACTGCAGCCAGGTTCAGTTCCAGTTGGGCTTTTGCCTCCCTAATTTTAACTCTGCATGACCTGGCGAGATCCCTGTACTCTTTTTCGGTTGCCTGACCCTTCTTCCAGAGGTTGTATACTCTCCTTTTTTCCCCTGAGTCCCAGGAAAAGCTTTTTGTTTAGCCAGGCTGGTCGTCTTCTCTGTCACTTTGTATTTCTGCAGATGGGGACAGCCTGGTCCTGTGCTTTTAAATCACCCTCTTGAGGAATGTCCAGTCTTCCTGGGCCCCCTTGCCCTTCAGGACAGTCTCCCAAGGGACTGTCCCAACCAGCGTCCTAAACAGCCTAAAGTCTGCCCTTCGGAAGTCCATGTTAGTGGTTTTACTGACACCTCTCCTTACTTCACCAAGGATCGAGAACTCTATCATTTCATGGTCACTAAGCCCAAGACAGCCTCCAACCACCACATCTCCCACCCGTCCTTCTCTGTTTGTGAACAGCAGGTTGAGCAAGGCTCCTCCCCTGGTAGGCTCGCTTACCAGCTGTGTCAGGAAGTTATCTTCCACCCACTCCAAGAATCTCCTAGACCGCTTCCTCTCCGCTGTGTTGTATTTCCAGCAGATGTCTGGCAAGTTGAAGTCTCCCACAAGAACAAGTGGGAGCGATCGCGACACTTCTGCCAGCTGCTTATAGAAAGCCTCATTTGCTTCCTCCTGCTGGGAGGGTGGCCTATAACACACTCCCAGCAGGATATCAGCCTTGTTAGCCCTTCCCCTCATTCTTACCCATAGGCACTCAAACTTATCATCACAATCCTCGATTTCTATACAATCAAAACACTCCCTAACATATAGAGACACCCCACCTCCTCTCCCTCCTTGCGTATCCCTTCTGAAGTGCTTATAGCCATCCATTGTAGCACTCCAGCTGTGAGACTCGTCCCTCCATGTTTCTGTGATGGCCACTAGGTCATAGCTGTTCCATTGCACAATGGCCTCCAGCTCCTCTTGCTTGTTGCTCATACTGCGTGCATTAGTGTAGATGCACTTGAGCTGAACTGTCGAATCCACTCCTACCCTCACCGTGACACCCCTGGGCTTGTCAGTAATGGGCCTGGGAATTCCCCCTTCGAACCCAGTTTAAAGCCCTCTCGATGAGCCCTGCCAGTTTACGAGCAAGAATCCTTACCCCCCTGTGAGACGGGTGAACTCAATCAGTTGCTAGCAGGCCTGGTGCTTTACTTCTCAATAATTCTAGGTACCTACCCTTCAAGTGGAAAGAATAGTTGGCCTCCAGGCTCCCACTGGGAGAGCTGAGAATTAAAAAGATCTTTTAGAGAACCTAAAAAGAGCTTTAGCTCCTTCAGCAGCTGAACAAGTATTTGTAATAAAAGTGCAAACGCACGTGCTGCAACTCTCGGTGAAAAGCTGTCATGATACCACAGTATTTGCAATCTAAAAATCAGCTTTTCCAGGCAGCCTCCTGTATTTTAAAATGCTTTTGATGTACAAATAATTTCTGGCCTAGCTCTTGATAATTCTTGACAAATATTTTAAAATTACAAATTCCTGTTACAAATGCAAATTAAATGTGCCTGCTGGAAGCTTTCTTTTCAGTACATACTGTACAGCAGTATGGGCAGTGGCTGTCTAAAATGTGCTACACAATTGTCAGCAATGAACATAGCATGCCGTAGGCAGGTTTGCACCTGGCAGCCTCCGCTCTGTCAACTTCCCTGTGTGCTCAGGTATTGTTGGTGATGGGGACCTTTATAAAGGCACAGGATAACAAGTACTGTCAGTGCCGGATTCCTCAGCATGAACACTAAGACCTTCTGAGCTTCCTTATTGTCCAGAAGAAATAATCACTGCTTGGGCAACATAGGTTTGTCCTTCTAAGGAAGTTTCAACGGCTAGATGGAAGTGCAATCATAGAGCTGTAAATCAACCTTTCCTACTCAGAGTGCTGTGAAAGCCAGTACCCCAGCACCACTCATCTTTCCAAGGAGATTTCATTACTGAATTCTTCCTGCATGTTCTCCCACTCCTCCAGTCCTATTGACTTCTTTTTTCACTTGCCCTTTTCTTCTCTGACCTTCAATAACACAATTAGATCTCCCATGCCATTCATCATAACTTTATTTCCCTTTCTCCCCCCTGCCCCACCCCTTGCGCCCTTCTGCCCCCACTACAAGTAGTTCACTGGGAGGATCTCTTTTGTCTCTTTGGTTTCCGTTTCTTCGCTCCAGCTGCCCTGACCCTTTAGTTTCTTGTGTCCTCCTGGCCCCTATTGCTGAGGGAGGGACTTTGCTGAAAAGGTCTGCCCATTTGAAAGGACGAGGGATAATGGCCTTATAGCATGCTTTAAGAATGCTGTATCCTTAGGACTCAGGCATTTAAAACATACGTATTGTATATATATAGTCAGGAGTAGTTCTAGCCACATTACATGCTCATACCTTGTCTTCTGTCCTGACAATTTGAACTGGGCAAAATTTCCATTTATCCGCATTGCATCATCCCATATGTTCTCTGCCTGGTCCAGCTGCAGTCTCACCCAGAGCATGTGCCCATGCAGCTAGAAGTTGTGGGAGCATAACCCAGTTTCCTACTGTCCACCCCAGGGAGAAGAGAGGCAAAGCTATGACCAGAGCGACTGCACAGAGGATTCAGTGGATTCCCAGCCTCACGCCTTTCCACTCCTCTCCAGGGACTCTCCAACGATCTCTGTGTTTACTTCTTCCTTCCATGTGGCATCTTCTTATAGTCTCTGTTCCTCTTTTCCATGCCAGGGAGCATGTCATCTGCAGCCCTCTCCATTGTACCGAGCATGCCTAGGGCCCTTCACTGCTCTTGTCCTGCCAAGGCAATGAAAGATGGTGTATTCATTGCTTCCCCTTGTTCACACCATCCTTAACAACAACAGCAACAAAATCCTTTCTATCCCAGCCTTGTTCCTCTGTGCAGTTTTCAGCTCATTTTCAGTAGGCCTGTGTTTGTCATTTGTGAGATTGGCTGCTCAAAAAATGTAGGTGTAAATTTAGTAAAAAGACATCTGTAAACACTACTGCACTCAGCACCTTGATTTTTTTTTTTAAATGTAAAGTTGACTGTCCGTACAACAGGTTTTGGGTGGTACCTACCAAGGCTTTAATGTTAAGGTTAGTTTCCTTGATCCTTTTCCAGGTGAGACACTAAAGACAAATACCCATGAAGTTTCTGAAAGGAAAAGAAGAGGCATCTCAGACTGGTGTGCAGTCCCACTGTAATACTCAGCCAGATTTTTCAGAGCCGGATGAAAACATGACAAATTGGTGAGGGAAAGGGTCAGTCAGTTGCAGGGAAGAAAACCCACAAAGTTTGCCTTCCTGACTACCTTCATGGACTGGCTGGCATTCCTGCCACATAACAAACGTGTGAGCATCATCTTCCTAATCTGGGAGAAGAAAGAGCAAGCATGTGGGAGAAACAAGATGAAGGCAAGGGTATGATGGAGAGGTTTAGGAAATAAACCCCTCCTTTATGGAAGGATCTGGGCTGCTGATAGATATCCATAAGGGAAGTGGTGGTGAGGGAACCAAAGATACTACACTAGGTGGGAAACATGTCAAGCATGCTGAGAGGAGCTAGGACAGCAAAACACAGGATGCAGCCTCCATAAAAAAACTTGTGTGAGTGAGACATTGTTTGTCTATAAAGGCTCACATGACCTTTTCAATCCTCCAGTATAGACATTGCTGAATCTTCATTGATCGAGTCTCCATTCTCTTGGTTTTGTCCTCCTTCTATCTTTTTTGGGCTGTCTGTGATGCTTTGGTGTTTAGAGAAGGAAAGCAGTCCAGTTTACAGCTTCTACCTTGCAGTATTGCTGCTCAACATGTTTAATCTGTTCTCAGTGCTGACAGTTAGTCCTATCAATAGCCAGGGGAGCCAGAAATGGCACGATAATGATGAACAACTGTAGTGTGGCAGCAAATGGTGTTCCTGAAGTCTTTCTTCCATGCACTCTTGAAAATCTCTGCATGGTCTCCTAACCAGCTCCCTGCATGTCAGGGCACTTCCTTAGCTTGACAGATACAGGTGAGCCATGGGGAACAGCCACCAGGGTTCAAGACCACATACGGTAAAATAAAGTATCCCAGCTCCCAAGAAGCAGAGGCTAAGGAGGAGCATACAGCAGACCTGGAGAGTTCTGCTGAAGAAGGTTCAGCTGCATTTGAGTCTATTCTACTTTCATGGCATGTAATGGATAAGTGAGAAGGCAGGTTATAGTGGATATGCAGTCATCATTAAAGCAAGGCTTACAAATTTAGGGAGGGCTGCAGTTTTTTTGATAGCTGGGGTCAACTGTCTCACACATCTCTGTCTCACCCCTCCTCCTACTCCTGTGTTCTTCTCGGGACACAGCTGTGCACATCCGCAGGAAGCTGGAAAAGGAGAGAGATTAATCATTAGACTTTCTAGATCCCTTATTTCCAGGCCCTCAAGAATCTGCCTTTCCAGTCCCTCCTGAGCAGCCTTTCTCCAAGATATCATAGGAAAGCTTTAGGTATGGATGGCAAACAGCTATGGGCATGCATGCAAACATGCCAGGTTATGCCTACACTGCAAGCTGAGCTAAAGGATCCTTCAGGTTGCAAATTCTGATGCTCAAGGGTTTGGAAATGTCAGAGTCATGGTTGCCGTTGGCGATGCAAGCCTGGAAAAGCATCGACAGTGTTGTGCATGTCCTCCCTTGAGAGACTGTTCTTTGTGGCAGGTCCAGTATGTCATGTTCTTTGTGCTTCTGAACAAATCCAAAGACTTACCGAAGACTTATGAGTCTGTCAAGTCTGTGAATGGGCTTTCTTATAGAAAGCAAAAGATATTCTTGTTAAGTCCACAGATACTGATCCAAATCTTCAGAAATGTTTAAGCATCATAAATTTAAAGAGGGAAATAGTTAATATTAGTTAGACTGCTTGTGCTTCAGTATTTTGAAATGGCTGAGCTGTTTGTGAGTTTTTGTTTGGTTTTCTTGGAGGTTTTTGTGCCTTGAAAATGGACTTCTACTTTTAATCTGATGTAAAAACCTGAAAAATGTTTACCCAAGTCATAGGCAACTGAAAATTAAGTTATAATGGAAAATTTAGGCAATCATCATATGAATGTTTATAGTATTTGGCATATGTCTACAAATATATTTATTTACATTGTAAGCTAAGTGAATCAAAGTGGCTACTGGAAAAAAGCTTGTAAACATTAAAGTAACCCATGAGATCTGCAGCAAGCTAGACCAGCAGAACAACAGAAGGTTTCCTTAAACTTACTGGCAATTGTCCCTGAAATAAGAAGCTACAATCAATAGATTTTAGCAGTTTACACACCATGATAGAAAAATAAACAAAGCTTTGTATGGCTATGTGCTTGATTTCCTTGTTTACTGCAAGGCTGTATCTTGAACAGTCACATTTTAGCTCTATTTTTAGGCAACGTTTATGGAGAGGAACTGAAATACCCAGAGCTCCTACGAGCTGTGTGTTTCCCAGAGAGACCTCAGGGAGCAGCTGATGTCTTGTTTGCTCTTCCAAAGAGGGTACCTCCAAGCTCCCTCTTTCCTGTCCTGTCCTTCTGAGAAAGGCCAAGGAGGATGTTTCTTCCTTGTACCCCTTGGGATATGGCAGGGGCATCATCACAGGTGAGTAGGGCTGCTGACTCCGTGCCATGCAACCTTATAGACAAGCTGCCAAGAGCTGCTGGATGAAGCGGAAATTGCATTTTGCAAAATAAGCCCAAAGTTTAATCATTCTTGAGGTAACGTACATAAGAAGGAAATGAAACTCCTCTCTAGAAGAGTGATGTATTTGTTTATTGTCTGAGGAACTAAATATTGCGAAAAGGAAAGTGGGGTCTATGAAGTGTTGTACCAGTTTGTTGTGCAGCTCAGAGAGTAAACTTGCCTTTCACTAACTACAGATCTAGTGATAGAAACTATCCCTTGGTGCAAGACTTGAAACCAAATTTTAAGTGAAAGAGTTGATGCGATTGTATCATAAAATTCAGTCATACTGAAAATGAAAGCAAAACCCATGAAGGATTCACATGAATCCCTCAAGTGGCATTAACGTAATGAAAAATCCACTTTGCTATCGTCTGCAAGCGTTTCATGAGCGGGACAATTTAGTGCTGAGGAAGCACACAGTTTATTTAAACTTCCCCTCCAGCAGCTGCTGATGGTTTTGAAACTTCCCCATGTCCCCTCAGGGGCTCCCGGGTGGAGGTGATGATTTTGGTTCAGCACCTCAGGGGTTGTGCACTCTCACTGCCCTGTTAAGAGAGGTAATGTGACTGCTGGGACTTTTATAGGGCTTAGCTAACACAAATAAATCAATTTAACAAACACTTCTTTCCCTTTTTCCCCTAAATGTGTTCACAGATGCCTGTGGCAGAATTTACAGATGTCAGGCCAAGCTGCTGTTGCCATCACAATTTCCTATTTTCAGTCACACTTGACATAACTGTGGTTTTCTCTCCTCTTGGAAGGACCAATGTCTGATCTCTGCTCAAATTTGCTAAGTAAATAAAACATTGTATGGTGTCCCTGTGGACATTTAGGGGTGTAAAAAGTGGCAAAGTAGGTTTGTTTGAGCTGCTCTAGACTGAGGACAATCACTCCCATGGCACACATCTCTGCACTGCTTAAAGTCAGCCAAAGGACCTCTTTCTGAAGGCAGCATGTATTCTGCCATGTGCATATGGACAGATGACTCACCCTTTAGCTTTTAGTCCATTTGCCCCTTCAAAGATAGACAAAAGATTATGATGATGACTATTATTATTATTACTTACTATTAAAATTACTTTATAATTTTAATATGTTAAATACAATGTACATGAATACTATATAATATAATTGATATAATTATAAAATATAATTCAGTATCTTTATCAATATCTGAAAATGGAGCTGGAACCATTTCTAGTATGCTCATCAGCAGAGAACCCATGTTTCAACACTGAGTTTCTATAATGAAGATAAACTGCATTTAGGTACATTCATAGATGCGTCAGCTTCGACAAGGCTATTTTTTTGTTTTTCTGTTTGAAATTTTTGTTTGTACCTCTTACCTGTACGCTGCGTAATAATGTAATGTAATACGGATGTCCATGAGATCTCAGGAATCACATAACAGTCAAAATTCAATGACTACACAGTTGCATTTGTTAAATTCTTTTTGCATTGTGGTTAATAATTTAATGTGAATTCCTGGTCATCCTGAAATCATTGACAGCTTTTTAGTGACTTCAGTGGGGCTAGGACATCAATGCAGATACATCCCAGATAGATGAAACGGAACACCTTACAGTAAAATAAAGCAATTACTTTGCTACTAGAAAAATGCTATGAACTGCAATTAGTATGCTGTATGTAAAGGTAATTTCTGAAAAAAATATGGGCAGCTCCTAGCTATTTTTATACCTATTTGGTTTTAACAACGTCTTATAACTGGTATAGAGTCACAGCCGCAGTTTCCCTTTCTGGTGGTGCTGTAGTTCAAAAGCTCTGGTTTTGCATCTGACAAGCCAAAAGCATATACATTCTAATCTTGTCCAAAGAGAAGATTGTGCCAATTTACCTCAATCTTTTCTAAACTGAAGTAGTTAAATTTATACGTGTGTTTGTGTGCAGCTGATGGTGTTCATCTACTCTTCTCTTTCAATTAATCTCTCTGGCAGTTGCAGCACATCCTGCCTACCAACCAGTTGTTATGTGGGCTTGTGAGAAGTTCAAAGACTGTAGCTAGAAATGGACTGGGCTGCAAACAAGACAAAGCAGAACTAAAACTGAAGTCCCAAAGTGTTTTGCTTATTGCTCAGCTCTTCTTTGCAGTATGACATCTCACTGTGCCCCAAATTAGGCAGCTTGCCAACAGGGACTGTTTGAAGCCTGTTTGATAGACCACATTTTCTAATGGTGTTTAAATAGCTCCTTTCCAGAGCTGCAGTGCAGAAATAATTAACATTTACCAAACTCTAGCAACAATTTACCTTTATAAGACTCGATCTTAATAACCACCTTTAAATTTCTACTGACAGTCATTTTCACCCTTCTCTTTAGGATTCAACTTGACCAACATTTATGCAGACAGATGCTGGCGCACCCATCACACTAAGTGGTTCTGCTCACCCTCAGCATCTTGTCACCGTCCCTGGGCTCCCTGTTTCTTCATGCTATTGTAAATAGTTGTGCAATTGCTCAAGCAACTGATATAGCTTGGGGGGAGGGAGAGAAAAAGAAGAAAAGAAAAAATGTTGCTTTCAACCATATCAGTCTCCTGATGCTATTTTGCCATGTGGATATAGAATTAATTTTGCTGGCAGATGGAAGTAGATAGCTTGGCTGAGTATGACGGTTGGAGACAAGGGGAAAGCAGGACATCTTTCAGTGGCTGTGCTGACTTGGAGTGTTTGTCAAACAGTACACCCTTCAGTTCAACCCTTTATTTCACATTCCTTCTCCTAAGAAATTCTTCACAATCACTGATATTAGTCATGTTGACTAAGTGCAGTTAGTGGCATTTCACCCTCGGAGCTGAGCATGTTTGGGGCTGACTTTCACTGCCTGGGATGCCACGTAGGAGTCCTGGCCACTGGAGTTCAACACACAGCAGCAAATATTCAGTGATAACAAATGGGCAGAAAAACTTTGCCCTGGCCTATCTGAAAGACAGGAGTAAACCAAAACCTTATTTGTGCTTACATGTTCCTGTAATTAAACCACTAGCACACTGAAGTCTTAATCCAATTGAAAGTTCTTTGATTACAGTGTTTAAAAATGTGCCTTCATTATGAACTCAGGCCCACTTAATTTGTAATTATAAACACTAATAAGTGGTAGAGGAAAATCAGGGCAGCCTGGAGGATTTGGGGATGGTAACTGCTCCTGAGAAGGATACAGATGTGTTGCTTAGGAGTGGAGTTGATCAGAAGCTCCTACCAGGCAACCTGGGACTTGACGGGAACCTCCAGTGATGAGGGGTGGGATCTACCTCATCTCGTCTCCTTCCAGAGGGAGAAGAGACTTGCGAGGGCCTCCCTACTGCTGTCTGCTCAGAGCACAGACAGAGCTGCCCCATGGGAAGCAGAGCAGGGCAACGTGCTCTTTTCCTCAGGGCTACCAGAGAACCAACTGTTGGCAAATTACTTCCAAAGCAAGTTTTGTTAAAAGTCTTTCGGACAGGCTTTATCACATGCATAAATAGAAGATCAATTGGACCATCACATTTAACAAAAAAAGGCCCTGGCCCCTAGCTTTGTGTTGGTGCTCTTTGCATCAGGGCAGAGAAGTTGTGATGGTTATGAAAATGAAGGTGAGAAGAGAAGCCTCTCTGACTCATCATGGTCTTTGTTCCCATACCTGCCTTTTTGTTGAAGCCTTATTTGAGGTCTCTCAAAGGGATAGGACTTAGGCTTGACTTGACTGAACTCTGGCTCCTGCATGTCATTTTCTCACCAGCTACTTTGCTGGTCCATTATTGGCTGCAGATAACAAAGTAACAGGACAGGAAAAGGGATCAGAGACTGGCGACCATTTCAAATTACACAAAGTAATAAAACTAATCTCCTTTTATAATGCCAAGAATTAAAAACTAGTGATAAAGCAACAGTTACTTGAAAAGATTATGGATGAATTGTAAATTAGTATTAAGGACACTCAGAAAACCACAACCCATTTTGGTAGAAGAAAAGTCTAGTGATCACTACTGTTTCATAGTGTACCCGCTAGGTTGACTAAATTGCCATTTTGAAGGCAGGTGGACTTTGAGACGACAGCCTAGGCAGGGTTTGTAGGCATCCATCTCCCATCAGTTCAGGCTCTGAAGTAGAAAAGGCAGCAGACAGGCACGTAATAGTCTCAAGGTTTTGAACTCTACCTGTTATTTCTGTCTCAAAGAAGAAGGCTTCCTGTGCTCAGTGAGAGCACGTCTAGCACATTAAAGGGCAGCACTGGCCTCCCTCAGAGGAAATGCTCTAATGTTTTAGGAGGCTGGGAAGCAGAAGTTCAAGGCAAGCGATAAAGTTATGGTAACTGAACATGTTAATTCCCATCACCATCAACTGAAAGGTATTGTGCCTTGATAGACACATGACCCAGCAATGGTGCACTTGCAGCCCAGAAAGCCAACCGTGTCCTTGGCTGCATCAAAAGAAGCATGACCAGCAGGTTGAGGGAGGTGATTTTCCCCTTCTGCTCTGCTTTTGTGAGACCCCACCTGGAGTACTGCATCCAGCTCTGGGGCTCCCAACGTAAGAAGGACATGGACCTCTTGGAATGAGTTCAGAGGAGGGCCAGGAAGATGGTCAGAGGGCTGGAGCACCTCCTGTGCAAGGACAGGCTGAGAGAGTTGGAGTTGTTCAGCCTGCAGAAGAGAAGGCTCTGGGCAGACCTTATAGCAGCCTTCCAGTACTTAAGGGGGCTACAGGAGAGATGGGGAGGCACTCTTTGTCAGGGAGTGTAGTGATAGGATGAGGGGTAACGGTTTTAAACTAAAAGAGAGTAGATTTAGATTGAAAATAAAGAATAATTTTTTTTATGATGAGGAACAGATTGTCCACAGAAGTTGTGGATGCCCCATCTGTGATTCTGTGATTCTGTGATCCCTGGAGGTGTTCAAGGCCAGGCTGGATGAGGCTTTGAGCAACCTGGTCTAGTGGAAGGTGTCCCAGCCCACGGCAGGAAGATTGGGGTTGGAACGAGATTATCTTTAAGATCCCTTCCAACCCAAACGATTCTATGATTCTGTGATTCTATGAAAACTTCTCCCTGGAGGTTCAGTCAGGGCAGTCCTTGCCCTTTCTCATCCTTCTGGCCTTGGCTGTGTCTTCCTGCCCTCCCTGTCATCACTCATTTGACATTGATGTGAGCCAGACCAGGGACCCAAAATGGCAGAAGGGTGAGTTTTAAGTGACTCCCAGCAGTGCTGGAGGAGCCCCAGTGTCAGTGAGGAGGAAGAGGAGGAAGGGTGGGAATGGGAGCTGGGCACAGCAGATGGGGAGCAGGACTGCCTTTTCAGCTGCACCCAGTTGTTAGACAAGCTTCACTGTAATGACAAACCACACCTTGAGTTACACCATGCCACGGTTGAGTCTGGGTATGTGTGTGTGGGATCAGTTACCAGCAGCTACCTGACGGGTGGTAACATGGCCCTCTGCCATCGCTCCATTTCATTGTCATATTGTTAATGCAATTGCCTCCTTATTCAAGGCTAGCTTTACCTGCGGCCTTAAAGAAAGTGTTCCCATTTTGGGGTGAGTTCTGTTAGCTGCAGGGGTAGACCTGAAGAGCTTAGACCCCTGTGTGCAGGCCAGCCTGCAGCTGGGTTCTTGTCAAATGCAGAGTCAGGGATGCTATACTAGAACTACCAAAATATAAAGCACATGCTAAGCGTGCATGCCTGTGCAGTGGTGTTGCTGAAGAGGCTGAGGTAGAAGAACATTCTGGGACAAGACTTGTCTCTTCTAACTTTAGATCCCTACAGCATAGACAGCTAACACTGATGTAGCTGGCAAGGCTCCCTTTGGAGTGAACTGTAGAGAAGCAAGCCCTTTTAGGACACAGTTCATCCCATCCTGGTGTAGATACATGCATCTAAAGGTGATACATACATCTCTGAAATTTTAAAGGGGCTATATTCTCTGTAGACAGCTATTTTTAGATGGGAGTGTTGTGCCCTATGAGGGCCTGTTTCTTTCCAGCTGACACTGCTGAGACCCCTCAGTAGCTTGCTGGACCACACACTGGGCCAGAGGAATCTCACCATTTCTCTCCCAGGACTTGAAGGATGAGGAAATGTGAGCAACATATTGCTCCATGCTTACAGAATCATAAGCACATTCTCATCGCAAAGCAATAACTAAAAATTGCATCAGACTTGGAGGGAAAGGTAGTGATGAAAGAAGGAACTGCATTCCATTCTCTGAAGGACAAAGAACAAAAAAGCTTTTGAAAGAAGAAAATTGCCACAAATTCAGCTTTGTTCTGGACTGACGCAGAGATTTCTATGCAGTGTGATGCCGACCACACAGCTGCTTCTTTACAGCTCAGTCTTGACACCTGTAATGAAGTTTGTTTTGGTTTGTTTTGTTATTAGCATGTTAAAATATATTGCTTGTTTAGCAAAGTGTTACTTGGCTCCCCTTAAAGGCAAAGGTAGATGCTACTCAATTTTTATCTTGAACATAAATCTACATTTGGGTCTGTGTAAACATCCAAGGTGCTAATTGTTTGGAAATAGCACTGTACTGTTCAGTATGGAAGCCCAGGCATCGGTTACAGTGTTTTGCCAGCTATAAGAAACTGCCAACACACCTACGTCTCCTGGGGGTATAAAGAGGCAAAGTATTCTTTGCTGCCAGAAGGAACCCCTTGTACACTAGCAACGTAGCCCTTCCATTGATAGCACTCATTTCCTTCAAGGGGTGGTGGTTCTGTTACAGCAGTGAGAAGCGAAGGTTTGTCATTTTAGCAGTACCCACGGTAGGCATGTTTCGTCAATAGGGTGCACGGGTTAGACTTTTGTACAGCTGCAGTACCAGAAGTGGAACCTGTTGTGCTTTCAGCACAGGTTTGAGCACAAAGTTTCCACTGCTAATTTCAACTCACTCATTCTGGGGCTGTTAGTGACGGGCTACTTAGCATACTAATGGCAATAAACAGTCTTCAGAGAGTTTTTGGAACAGCCACACTTTATCACAGAATGCTAAACTTCCCTTGCATTATTTTGTGAAATAGTACACAGTTAAATAATAAATTACATTTATTCTTAATATGTCCAAGATGCTTACATATGTGTAAAATATATGTTTAAGAACAAGTTATTCTTCTCCCTCCTTAAATTCGGGCTTCATCTGATGTTTAATTTAAATGAGCAGGCATAAATGGCCACGGCATAGTTATGTTTATTTGGTTTCAGAAAAAAAGATGCACTCCTCCTGTAACATTTTTGAAAGGAGGTAGGCATACACTCTGACAGCTTTCTTCTCCTTGAGTAGAGTGCGTATCCCTTTGCTTTTACTTCTGCTCAGGACAAGAAAACATGCAGGACAACGCTGTCATTTAAGCCAGGCTGCTAATATTTGATCCTCCAAGGGTTAAATAGCGTCATTGCACAGTTTCAGTTCCTCTTTGTCAGAGACAGAACTACACTGTATGAAATAATTTGTTTATATTCCTTTCCTATTCCATACAGGCTTAAAGAGCACATTAGTGTGGCTACTGCATCAAACACTCTTGCATTCCTTTAGCACAGAGCAATTGAAAATTAACTTTCTGGGAGGGTTTTGGGGTTTTTTGACCTCTTCTCTAAATGGAAGTGATCCTCAGAAAATTTTGCATTAGGTAAATAATTGGCCTGGATATAAGCCAGACAGCATTTATATTACCTTGTAGCAGCATTTTCAAGTGTTTAGAGTGATAAACTGTGTCTCTAGAGACCGGTAATCCAGCAGGTTGCTATGATTCTGTCTATGGCAGATGTGATGGATGCGTAAGTTCAGGTATGTGTTTCAGGTGAGTAAATTTAGGCTACTATTAAACAATCATTTTGTATAATGTAAAGAAAAATGCTTTTAAAGAAGTTTTATGGAGAATATATGTCTGTTGGATCATAGATAAATGACTGCTAGAAGAAGAGCTCCTTGACAGCTCTCAGCAGCAGCATGTATGACGATGCTGAAGACACATTAGGTCTGAAGCACCTGAATGGGGACTGGGTGGGGACAAGAGTGGAAATCAGGGATGTAGAAGGCTAATTCCAGACTGTGCTGCAAGATGCTCAGCGTTCGTACTTGGGCTATACTCTCTACTTGGTCATACAGGAAATAGTGACAAGATTGGTGACAAACTACAATAACTTTTTTGAAGTTACTCTAAGGAATGGAAGCAGGGCAGAAGAGTCAAACCTTCTCCTCCGTAGTCTTCTTTGGGCAGCCTAGCCTTGCTCTAGGGACAGCTGTACAAGCCGTAATTTGAGGCAGGTCCTTTGCCTGACCCTTTTATTTTCCCTGGTACCTTATTTCCTCTAGCTGAAATGAGCAGGAAGCATGCCTGCAAGGACTATATATGTATTTAAGCAGTGCAGATGATGATCCTGTGTAGAGAAGGAGCTCACTTCTTGACTCCATTGCTCCGTTCCTCTGCCACAATAGGTCATTTCCATTTCCCATTTCAGTGCCTCTCCTCTCCCACAGTGTGACTTGTCTTCCCTCTGCCTGCCTTGAAATGAAGTCAGGCAGCTCACCAGCCCAGAATGGCAGGCTGCCACGCAGGTTTTGGCAACAGTGATTTGAAAGGAAGGTGGGCAATTTGTTGTGTGGCAGGACTGGGAAAGTCTCCTGAGCTATAGCAGAGGTGTTGCAGTGAAAATTTCTTGCAGTCAAGAAATAGTTGAATGTTCTTAATTTCAAGGGAACTGTTGGTAGCTTTTGTGGGCTGTTTGCCAAGGATTTATAATGCATGTGTATTCAAATAAAGGCCATGATATTTGCTTAGCAGCAGGAGAGCAGTAGTGTGTGACAATGCTCTTTTGCATCCATTCCCAGGATCTGGCCAAAGCAACCTTTCCATGCACTGTATGAAAAAAAAGTTCCCTGGGCTAACTTCTCTTAAAGGTGGTAACTCAAAAATTTCTTCTCTAGTTTCCTCTAATACTGTTATTTATCTTCATACTCATTTTCTTAACCATTTGTGCTACAATATCTGCCTTTCATGTGCATGATCTCAGCCTCTGAGCGGTGCAGAGTTTACAGCTGGGCAGAAATGCAGACATCATCGCGTGGCATTAGCTCAGTTTCTCCATCCCAGAAATGTGCCTCCAATTCAGGGCACACTCAATAGGCACAGAATAAAACTACCGAAGGAAGGAAAATTTTGCTTAATGTTGAATGGGGACTAAATGATGAAGTCCATACTGCATGATGATTCAATGGATGAGAGAAACCCTGAGAACTTATAGAAACCCTGTGGAGGAAAAAATGGAGACATGAAAGACTGATGATTGACACTTAGCACGTGAAAGACGTATAAACAAATCCTAGTTAAGTCTGCTAGGTGAATCACTGCCACCCATATTAAAATGTCAGTACTAATATTCAATATGATTGCTGAGATGGCAGTTCTTTTCTGAATCCCTGTTTTCAGTTGCTCCATATCTTACCTTTGGAAGTGAAATTTCTCTGTTAGCCTTGACTTGGAAATGAAAAATTGGGGACTTCTGAAACTCAATTTTAAACAATGCTGCCCAGCATAAAATAGACTCTGTTGTTCTTCTGAAAAATGTGCAGCTGGCTGACATTTTCTAGCAAAGCTGCTGGCTTTATAATTTTCAGTCTTGTGATTTTGACAGGTTGGGGGAAAATGTGAAAGGAGAAATACTATATAGATATTAGGGCTTAGGAAAAACTGCTCTGTATTTGACATCAAGTTAAATTTCATTTTTTATATTCAGAAATAAAAGGAATTACTGGTGATGCAGATACTCTTAAAAATAGTTTTGAAGCCATTCTTTCAGTTATAAATAGTTAGCTGGTTTATTTAAAGGGTTACTTGGAAGCATCATACAGCTCCTGTGTAGGAGACTTATTTTCTGAGTGAGCACTGCTCAGATGTGCCTACTGTGAAGCCCAAAGCCCACCTAACCCACCTGCCAGCTGGTTTCCTGTGGTTGGGTTTGTAGTGCTGGAGCCAGGGGGAAAGCAAACACTTGGGGTGCCGCGGAGATGGGACTGCAGCCTGAGCAGAATTAATTACAGGCCTTGTGGTGATCAGGGCTTCAGCGAATGTACTCACCATGGCCTGGACAACATTTTTTAAAGGAAGGATTTTTAAGCTGCATGAGTGTTTAGATGGCGGAGAGGAAGAGATCTCTTTCCATGCCTCTGCAGTGGAAGTGGCTGCTCATGAACGATGGCTCCATAGACTGACAGTTTTGCCTGGAAACATAGGTATGAACCAGCAGCTGAAATTTTATTAACAGAAAAGCAGAAATTTGTAACAGAGCAGCTATCCCGCTTCTGGAGCAGGGCTTTTCTCTCTGTGACCCACAGACCTGCTGAGCCCTGTAAGGTGAGGATGAGCAATCGCTCCCTGCTCCGCTCAGCCTGATTGAAGCATTTTCAATTAACAGCTCAGTAGTGTTGGGTGCCTGTGAGAGACTGTAGAGGCTGACAGCCATATACTTTTTAAAAGTATTTAGGAATCACTGCTCTCACAGCAGAGATTTAATTATGTTTTAAATTAATCCCTTTTATAAACACTTAAGGAGACGTCGTTAGGCAGCTGACCAGTTCTCCACCTAGGCAGTAGACTCTCACTGGCACAGATTCATTTTGTTTCAGCAAAGTACTTAAGTACATGCTTAACTTTAACCACCTGAACTGTCCCACTGGAGCCACGGAGATGACTCATGAACTAAAGTTAGGCCTCTGCTTGCATATCTTGCTGACTGTGGGCTTCTGCAGCATCCACTGCCAGATGTTTGGGAGAGGAAATGAAAGACACTCTGTAGTGGACAGCTAAGGGAATAATTTACTAACAGAGGAAACTTTGTATTGCTTCCAAATATCTGAAATGTGATATAATGTGACTGTAGATATTTTGGTAGTCCAGACATAGGTTTAAACCATTTTTAGTCCAACTCAGGTCTTGATCTTTTATATTTATTCCCCTGGTTTCTTCTTTAATGTTTCAGACTCTGTCCATCATGGTTTATGAACTTTGGGCTTTTGTCCTAATTTATGTATGCATTAATATTCTTCATGCACTTACCGTTAAATACAAAATTGCTGGGTAAGAAGGTATAATAGAAGAAAGAAAAATGCTATGCTCAGTAGATGTAACCCTACATTATAGAAAGGCTAGAGTAAAAGATGGTAGGGTTTACAGTATACCTCTACTTTTGCAATCCATACACAGGTTTCCTTTTCTTTTTTCCTTTCCAGCATACTTATCTTTCATTTGGATTGTCTTCCAATAGCTCCTTAAGGAAACATGGCACAAGCTATGCACAAATAGCATAGTGTTGGGATGGTGTTAACAGGAGACTTCAGCCTGAAAATCTCACAATAAATTTCTATGCCATAAGCAGCACCCGCTACAATAAGGACTTTCATTCAGATTATACAACCCAGCACAATGCCCCACACTGGTCAGCTAATAAAATCAGAGCCCAGTTTTAAACCCAACTCTTCCCACAAATCAACACACAGGCGGGATATGTCCGATGTATCCTATACAGGATGGACAAGACAATTGTCACTTGCTAGGACCTCATGCATCTTGTAGAAGTGCTGTTTGTTTGTCTAGCTCTGGGTTACATGGAGTCTTAGAGAGAAGTATTGCAGACTTGTGGCAGGCTGACACAATCTCAGAGAGAGCAAGTGAAAGATTTATTAGGGGAATCTCCTTCTCCTTGAGTACAGTTTTCTCTGAGGGCTGACACTTCATTTCTTCCCAGTGGCACCTCCAAGAGTTTTAATTCCCCAAGTGACAGCAATAGAATAAAACTTGGCCAACACCTGCTTTCATCACCAGTGTGGACTTTGCCCAATGCCTCCTGAAACCACCTTGGACTATTTATACATGGGAAACCATCTCAAATCTTTGCCGAGTTACTTCCACTGGGCCAAACTGTCTAAGCTGCTGTTCCATTTGCTGGTAATTTCCGCATAGAGGTCAAGCACTGCCTGGGACTAACATTTACTTTAAAAGCAGGTTGCTCCAGCACAGGCCTGAGACAGACTAGAAGGGGACTGTGCAGGAAGCCTAGTCTTGCTAGTGCATGGCCAGAAGATTTTCTGCATGGAAATGGAAGCCTGCAAGATAGCCCATTCTGCAAACACCAACTTCATTTTGAAAAGCATTGAAGAAATAGTCCACAAGAGGCCACATTCAAAATATAACTGACTGCTTTAAATTCCTTCTGTATGAGTTCTGCCTTTCCTTAACGTCTATGGGAATTCTGCCAGTAATTGCCCTCGTGCTACAGTTTCTGCCTTTATATTAGTGTCCAGCAAAGCCTGATCTCCACATTAACTCAGAAGATGGCACAGCACTGATTTCTAGTCTGAAACAGCAAAGTTATTGTGAATATGTACCTTATTCTTGACCTTACTTTCATCCTATGACAGCTACTTTTAGTTATGTCATGTCCTATATGGCAGACCTCTCTTCCTTGCTAACACTAGCAGGGAAACAAAGGCTTGTTGTTTCTCTGAAGTAATAGAGTTACTCTTAGTTTCCATCCAAAAAAGCCCTTCCCACCATTTATTCTGTCCAGAGAAAGATCATAGATAGCAGTGGATGAAACATTGACTGATATTTTAGAAAGTTCCTCCACTGCTGTTTGGGCAGAGGAGCCAGTAAGGGAATAAATAGCTACAGTTCTTCAGTACAACTAGGTAGCCTTAATTGCCTAAAAAGTCCTTAGGGCATATCTTTTTTTGAGTTATTACTCAGCCTACAGTCTACTTACAAGACTATACGATATGCACAGCCACCATCAGTGTTGCTCTTTTTTGAGTCTAAAATATAATTCAGAACAAAAATTAAATACTCAGCTGGGCAAGGGCATTCACAAAGGTCATATGCTGTTTTTCTCCGGTGGAGAAGGAGGGTTTCTGTGATAGGTAGTTCCTCTCTTTCAAGGCTTTTGAGCAGGGCTTGACCAAGGAGCCATCTCTCTGGGGAATTCCCGCCTTGCTTCGGGCAGCTGCTGTCAGGGCCAGCAGCTCTTGCACAATGGCTTCTCAGGCTGGGCAAGCAGGGTGGTCACCATTGGTACCAAGCTGTGGGTCTGCTCACAGCTTTGCAACCTAGACTCATGCTCCTAGGCAGGTGTGTCTATAACATTAAGAACTTAATAAAAATATAGTTTTAGGCTCATCAGTATGCACTAATAGAATATTGTTTCAGGGCATGAGACCTTTCAAAATGTATTAGCTTGCATTTGGAACCACCTTAGCTTCCAGTCTACTGAAGTGCCTACGTAACGTGTAGAGCCACCACCAGTGTTGCTTGTACTGGCTCAGAAACCTCTCACCCTGCAGTGAATGAAGAAGAAGGAAAGGGAAAGGATGCAAAATCCCCTTGGCTTCTTGTGCAAAGAGCAACTGCAGTCCACCTCCCAGAACTCAGGACTGGGTCTGAGAGTGTCCCCCAATGGGGCCCCTGTTTGTGTTCGCTGTGGGAGACTTCTTACTCTGACCTGTCTCACTGCTTGCCAAGAAGTGAGAATGCCTTCACACAGAAAAGCTGCAGTTTCTGGACTGCATTGTAAACCTTGCTGGGGGATGTGGCCAGGGCAGCCGCTGCCCCTGTACCAGGTTGTGATGCCAGCTGGGTCTTTGGCACAGAGGTCTTAAGGTACTTTCCCAGCACTGGGAGGTCTTACGCCAGGGGAATAGGTGGTATCATTTCAGACACACCTTCCCTTTAGCTCAACTCAGCTGATGAGAAAAAAGGGTTTTGTCCCTCCAGGGAGTGTAACTAACATTTGCCTACTGTGGTTCAACCAACAAACCAAAATAGTGCTAGTGGCCCCTCACCTGTAAGGAGGACTGAAGAGTGATGTGTGGAGTTTGGGCTGCAGTCAGCCCCTTCAGTCCTGCTCAGTGAGTGTGGTGCGTGTCTTTTTAAAAGCAAAAGGTGATTCTGGATTTGGATGGCAAATACTTGACTTGCTGGTAGGCTTAACCACAATAGCTTCCCAACCTCCAGTTCTTCACTGTAGGCATTGGATATATGACTTTGCTACTCTTTTCAGGCTCACTCTGTTTCTTGTTGTTTGGGTTTTTTTAATATTACTACACACATTTATGGGTGAATTGTTTCATATCTATTTCTGAAAAGAAAATTTGTTTTTATAAATGCATGGATGCATATAACAAATTAAACTGGTATATTAAAAATAGCAACATCAAAAGAGCTCTTATCCAAGTAAAGAGACTGCACCACAAAATGGCTTTATTGAAAATTGTCTTGTAATGCTCATTTTATTCTTGTAAACAATGCATCTTTTAAAATGTGGACTGCAAAAATTACACACAACACTTTGGTTCAGGAATCTGCTGGCTGATTTTCTGAATCACTGTTTTTAATATAGGGACTGTGGGCGTCTAAAAAGGGTTCTATATATAATTCTGAAGAGCCATCTCATTCAGTTGCTGCAACTTACTTTACCAGTTTCTCCTGATTCATTTTTTCTGAATACTGAGCATTTTAAGAGTACAGACTGAGCAAAAAATGCTCTACATAGATCATTATAGTTTGCAGCTCTGTGACTTCCCAAGAGGTTATTATACCTCAAGCACTGAGAAACAGCTCTCACCAAGTAAGATATTATTCCATTGTGCAGTATTATTCAAGCAATTAGAAATCATACTGTGTACAAAATACTGGGTCTCTAGGTAGCAATTTCTGGTGTTGTATCATGCCTATTTGAGTGTGTAGCTACAGCAAAAGAATTACTATGTTAAAAATACAACCATTTTTAAACCAATAGTCTTAACAGATTCAGAAAAACAATATACTTTAATTGCAATGCACTTTTCCATTGGCTTTAGACATCTCAATTCCCCATTCCAGAATCTCCTGGATTCTTAATTTCACTGCCATTCATAAACTCTCCATCTGGTCAAGGAGGGTGAGGTATATTTATTTGAAACCCATCACAGCAATATTTTATAACATGGAGAAGAAGTCCATGGGAAGCAAGAGGTAACATGCATTTTCCTTCCACAGCACTCGTGACTTTAACTGCTCCAAAATGTCCAAAACCTGGTTTTGCATTGTTCTTGGCTAATACAACAGACTGCCATAAAACTAAGCAGAGCATTTCTAAATATTTCCTTCCAAAGACCTGTAGTCAGCCATCTTCTTTAGAAAATTAGCTTGTATCAACATATTAACTTGAAGCATCATGTTAAACCCAGCTTTGCAAATTGTATAGACAGAGGTTAAGAGGACCAAAGCTTAACAATTACCCAACTCCTAGGGGGGATCTCATTTATAAACAGAAGGAGAAACAGACTGATTTCTTTTTTAAAGTCAGTTAGGATACTTTCATGGTATTGGCTTAAATCAATAAGTTCCAAGGCACTTCAGAGTGGTACTAATGAAAAGAAGTCTCACGACATGCCAGTGAGGTATGGAAGTACAAAAGCATGATTAATACCTGTCTAAAATTCACACAGTCAATGCCAGATATGAGCAAAGAAAGAAGAGTTCCCTTCTTGAATGATTCTGGGACATGGCTGCTTAAGCAGAAAATACTTTCTCTGAAGAAGCAGGAGATCCATGGTGCGTGCCGGTCCAGAGTTTGAAAACCATGCTCGGCTGTGTGGAGGTGGGCACATCCACGCTCTAAGCCATTTTAAGTCTCAGAGGGAAGGATGGTGTTACCTCAGTGTTTCCTCACACTATAGGAGTGAGGACATGACTCTTGCACTCATCACTTCGTAACTGCTCAGTACATGGTATAACCCATCACCAAACTCTGAGGTCGTTGCATCCTGCCCCATGGCTGTCGTGTCCCATGTCCCTGGGGAAGCAGGGGACACACTATGAGTTAAGGCTCGGTGATCCTTCTCCACAGCTGTGACCTTCAGGTATCGTTGAGGGACTTCTTACCATGCACTGAAATCGCCAGGCATACGCAAAGGACTCAGGAGCACCCATAATGGAGGGATGCCTGCGGGGCTGGAGGATCCAGTTCTGAAGGGCACAGGACAGAGGCACTGGACCAGTCTGGCCCAGGAATCCCAAGGCTTTGGGAATTAGTGCAAGTCACATCCTTGACACTGGGCCTCCTCACTATAAAAGCATCCATAAAAGCCCCAGTGTTGGGGGGGAAGGAAAGAGTGAGTGTGAGAGAAGCAGGAAAGCACAAACACTTCTGTATGCAATGCCTACGTTTCATAAGGCTTTCTGTTACTATGGCAATGAACATGGTATAAATACCTAGACAGATCTCCCTTGTGGCAGTGCATTCTGCTGCTCCTATGCTGCAGGGCCAGTCTGCATGCAGACATTTTGATGTGCTTCTTCAAACCCTCTCTGGCAAAACTGTCAATGATTTTGTTCAATCTTAAACTGACAGTCCTGTGGGCAAAAGTGCTCTTTCCAATTCATTCGCCACAACTTACTTTCTTGCCCCTCCAAAGAAGCAAATGATTTCTTTTTCTTTTTTAACATAAAGATGGAGGATTACATCCTTATTAATTTCTGTTCAGGCTGAATAATCAATAGGAAGAGCTACATTCTGGTTGCTTTAGTTATATTTGAAGTCAGACTCAGCACAAGCATTTCCAATAACAACTTAGTGCAATCAAAACTGCTAATGCTTTTGAACTCTGAGTTGTAAAGGAGTTTTAACAGATCCAGGTTAGGTAGTCACAGAGAAACATAGCCTTAAGCTAGTGCAATAATTTTTAAAAAAAAGTGCCTATGTTTCACAACACAGAAACCCTTCAATTGATTTTCACAGGATGTGTGAGGTCTTGCATGAGAAGCAGACAGAAATACGTGGATTTTTTTTTAATATCATGCATGATCCTATGTGTAGAATCTAAACACTTTCTTTTAAAAGCCTCAGTGCCTCCTTATTTATTTGACAGGTATGGTAATGGCAGTGACCAGATTTGCCAGGACATCTCTTTTCCATTCACTCCTTGCTTTTTGAGTGCACAACTGAAAAGACAAAAATGAAACAGCAGGAAGCTATATATCACAAAATCACAGAATCACAGAATGTTAGGGATTGGAAGGGACCTCGAAAGATCATCTAGTCCAATCCCCCTGCTGGAGCAGGAACACCTAGATCAGATCGCACAGGAACGCATCCAGGCGGGCTTTGAATGTCTCCAGAGAAGGAGACTCCACAACCTCTCTGGGCAGCCTGTTCCAGTGCTCTGTCACCCTCACTGTAAAGAAGTTTTTTCTCATATTCAAGTGGAACCTCCTATGTTCCAGCTTGAACCCACTGCCCCTTGTCCTATCACTGGATGTCACAGAGAAGAGCCTGGCTCCATCCTCCTGACACTCACCCTTCACATATTTATAAACATTCATTAGGTCACCCCTCAGTCTTCTCTTTTCCAAGCTGAAGAGAC
>WKFP01015495.1:160242-182420 GCA_011057875.1 Pterocles orientalis | reverse complement strand
TCGAGATAGACCACGTCTACTGCTTTACCATCATCTATCCACCTGGTAATATCCTCATAAAAGGCTATCAGGTTGGTCAAGCATGACTTCCCCTTGGTGAAGCCATGTTGACTGCCTCTAATGACCCTCTTACCCCTGATATGCCTAGAGACAGCATCAAGAATAAGTTGTTCCATCACCTTTCCAGGGATGGAGGTGAGGCTGACTGGTCTATAGTTACCCGGGTCCTCCTTCTTGCCCTTTTTGAAGACTGGTGTGACATTCGCTTTCCACCAGTCCTCAGGCACCTCCCCTGTTTCCCACAACTTGCCAAAGATGATGGAGAGTGGTCTAGCAATGACTTCCGCCGTCTCCCTCAGCACCCGCGGGTGCATCCCATCAGGACCCATGGATTTATGGGTGTCCAGATTACTTAACTGCTCCTTAACCCAGTCTTCATCAACCAGAGCAAATTCCTCCTTTGTCCTGACTTCCTCTGGGGCTTCAGGGGTACGGGACTCTTCAGGAAAGCCTCCGGCAGTATAGACAGAGACAAAGAAGGCATTCAGTAACTCTGCCTTCTCTGTATCTTCTGTCACCAGAGCACCCACCTCATTCATCAGTGGGCCTACATTGCCTCTGGTGTTAGCCTTATCTGCAATGTATTTGAAGAAGCCCTTTCTATTATCCTTGACCCCTCTAGCTAGGTTTAATTCTAAGGAGGCCTTAGCTTTCCTAGTTGCCTCCCTACACTCTCTGACAACATTCTTATATTCCTCCCAAATATATGTTCCCTTATATTAATCTGTGCAGGAAGACAAACTACTTCAGATAAGGAAAAAGCGTGTCTTCATTTTGAAATTAGGTTTGCTCTTACACTGAGGTAGCTAATTCAAACTCAAATCCAAGCTAAGTCAAGAGAGTTGGTATTTTCCGCATAAATTAGCTGGGTAAATTACATACAGGAATCCCACATAGGTTAACCCAACCTGTTGCATGGAAAACACAATAAAAATGTCAAGCTGCCTGTTGTTATCTTATGATGGTTAACAGATGATCAAGACAAAATGGGAACGAGAGAAATGTGCCTTGAAATAAATCCATACTAGGATGAATTTCTTCCCATACTCTTCCAGTCCCTGATAACAAGCATGTAATATGGAAACAGTTGGGGCTGGGGGCAGGAGGAGAGCCATGGGAAAGCCAGGGGATGGGATGAAAGAAGCCTTCCTAGGACCAACACCGCGTCACTTCTGACAAGTTGAAGTTCTCCAGAGCAGCACTTACTCTCCCTTTAACTTCTGAGGGATACAAGGAAGAGGTCAGTACAGTTCAAATGTGAGGAAGAAGCAAAAAAAGCAAATGCCCCTCCTAGCCTAATTGGGATGGGTTTGCAGCTGATACAATGAAGAGTAATATTTTATTAATTCCAATTCCTTGTCTCTCTTAAAATGAGTCTGAACTCCTTCCCCCAGCAAAAAATGTTGTTTCCTTACTCTTCATTTCTAAGGCAAACAATTAAAAGTAACATGGCAGAGCAAGACAGAGCAAACAAGTTTGGAAGAGGAAAATCTGTGTTGGCAGTAAGAGCTACTCAAGACATATGTTTATCACAATAAATGTCTTTGAGACACAGTTCTGATAGAATTGTACTGTAGTCACACACTAAAACTGAATAACAGGTTGTACAACTCTTCACACTAAATAACGTCCTGATCCTGCAATACTTCTAAATTGACAACTCATTCAAGAACTGAGAAACTAAATTGACCTTTCATTGGACACAGGTGAGGTGATTCACATAGTGACTGGAGGGGGAAGGGGACATTGCGTGACAAGCACCTTCTCCTAATTGGTTGCTTAACCAACTTTCATTTCTATCTGCCGCCCTTCGACCATGATAGAGCATGTAATCCACAGTACGTGGCTTATACTTGCTTCTTAACGGTGAAATGGATCTACAGGAGAGATGGGGAGGCACTCTTTATCAGGGAGTGTAGTGAGAGGACAAGAGGTAATGGTTATAAGCTGAAAGAGGGTAAATTTAGACTAGACATTAGGAAGAAATTTTTCACTATGAGGGTGGTGAGACACTGGAACAGGTTGCCCAGAGAAGCTGTGGATGCCCCATCCCTGGAGGTGTTCAAGGACAAGTTGGATGAGGCTTTGAGCAACCTGGTCTAGTGTCTGCCCATGGCAGGGGGGTTGGAACTCAATGATCTTTAAGTCCTTTCCAACCCAAACCATTCTATGATTCTATGATTCTATTAAATAGGTTATGGAGGGTATTCCGTGGAGTCAATCAACTTGATAAAGGAACAGAAAATACTTGCTGCTTCTAACAAAACACATCTCAGCCATTGGCTTGATTCTAATCTGAGAGCTGTAATCTCAGCGAAAGCCAGTGGAGATGCAAAAACATGAAAAAATGGTTTCCTGATCACTTAGTTCTTTCAGGTATTAACCACTTCTCATAGCAAATATCCCACTGGGTTAGACCTACAGTCTATCTAGCCCAGCACCCCTTTCTCCAGTAACAGCCAAACCGGCATGCCTGGAAAATTTTAGAAGAAGGGGGCAAGCATATTCCCAGCATTTCCCTGTCTCTAGCAGTCTATAGCTCAAGGATTTGACTGTCCTTATATTCCTGGGACAGATTTCCTGTACTAAGAGGACATTCTTTTTACAGGGACAAGTATCTGCCTGCAAATTACAAGGACTGCAATTACTCGTTGCTTTTGTCCTGCATGTGCTCTCCTGAAGATCAGAGACAGCTTTTACCAACAAAGGTGAATGCTGCTTTGCAACTCTAAATGTTCAAGGAGTGCTCCTAAGAAACTCACCTTGTGTGGGTACTTTCCCTAGCCATTTGTCTAAGGCAGAGAAAGGGCTGTCCCTAAGACCTGAGACTGCTGCTTTCATGAATGAAGTACATACACATACTGATACATACTGATAATGGCTCCATCATCGCAGGTCACACGCATTAAATATGGGCATAGTCCATCAGAATGAAACAATTTATTTTTTTTTCAAATTGGGATATGCTAACCAGAGACATGAAAAAAAAATTTACAAACAATCTAAAAACCATATTACCACTTAGGCAAGCATTAGAGTTTAAACAGTGTACATTTGGAGAATGATAAATAGAAAATACTAGGAATGAGTTGAAGGGTTTTTTAACATTTCCCTTCCATGCGAGCAGAATGTTAATTGTGTCCTTGATGTGCCAATATCAGATCCACACTGATAGTTCTCTAAGCAGTGTTTTTTAAGTCAGAACACATGTACCAAGGTGAACATGCTGTTGAGGTAGGAACACTGCCACTTCCCTCAGAATGAGAGTGTCACCGCTGTCTGTCAGTGACACAGTCTGTAAAAAGACGCATTCATCCACAGAGCTTTCCCAGTAACTTGGGGAAGCTGCAGGCAGGACTCCCCTGATGTCACATAGTCTGATGTGCCAATATCAAGGACTTAAAATGAGGATGCACCAGACATAGTCTTCCATTAGCCTGGAAACTGGACAAAGTTACTCTTTGCAGGCTTTTGTGTATCTATCAGAATGGAACATGGAGCCCTGGAGTGTGTTAGAGACAGTTTTATAAACAGCAAGAAGGGGAAAGAAATGCAAGTCTTTCCTTTTCTCCATTTGATTTCAGGACTGTGGGTGAGTTGGGCATGCCTCGCCACTGTCTTTACAGTGCTTAAAGGCATTTTTTCCTCCGCTGTTATCACCAAGAGGTGATATTCATGTGACTGCTCTGCATTCAGCTGGCATCTTTGACAGTCTTGCCTGCACTCTGTCCACCAGCACTTGGAAGTGGCCTGTAACCTCAGATTAAAGAGATGACTGAAGCGCCTGTGCATGCTGCTGCCCCGCAGCTGGCTGCTCCATCAAGTCTTACCCATAGGAAGGCTGTGGTAGCCTGGGAAAGTACTCCTACACGTAGATAAGCACATTCAGAATAACAGTTCGTGATTTGGGGAAAAGCCAGGACAGCCGGCAGGGAATCTGCAGCAGACTGGGACTATGCCTGTGGGGATTAGTAAGGGAAACATTTTGCCTCATGTCAGAGGAGATTTAAAAATTAACAGAGAAAGGAAAATAAATATTTTTTGCAAGATACTAAAACCTAAAAAACCAGGAACGAGCCTTCTGCAACAGGATCCATAAAAATATACTCCATAATCTAGGTAAATTTGGTACAGTTCTCTCCTTACATCCCCTTACATCTCTCCTGTTACATCCCTTGACATTAACTATAAAGGCAGCAGTGTATGTGCCCACATATGGGTAAGCATGACAGCACTTAGGAGGAGGAGAATGGACCTTCTTTCCTTCTGACTGCCTTTTAATGAATGAAAAACTAAAATTCAAAGCCTTGCTATGTGATACTGATCTCCACATTTGGCATCTGGGATTGATTCTGCAGGCCTGCTGCGTGCGGATCCCCCTCCACCTCTGCCAGAGCCGCAGGCACTGGGAGTGCAGCATCCAGCCCCAGGTGCTGCTGTGTTCCTGCTTCCTGGGGATATCGTCTCAGGATACCCAGGAGGAAAAACAAAACAAAAATCCAACAGGGCAGCTGAGGAATTGGCTTATAGAGTTAAGTTTTGGAATAGAATACAGCAATGCCTGACTACCAAACTACTGCATTTGCTAAATATTTAAGCAGATAATGCACACAATTGCAGCTAAACCCATTTTTTTCTGAGAAAAGAATACAGAGAGACAGGACAGGATACTGTTTGGCTTATGTTAGGCATATTAAATGAGTCTTAGCTGGTGTTGATAAGTCTGTCAATCCACAAGAGGGAAAAAAATGCCTTAAAGGAAATAAGCATAGCAGGAAAAAGAAAATCTGTATTCAGGATAGAGCTCCGGGTACCGGATTGCAGCACTGATGGAGAGAGTGGAGGTGAAAGGGAGAAGCAATACTATTCCATATTTGCTGTCTTGATTATCAGGCAAGATAGCTGAGGTAGTGTGAATTACTTAGCTTCAAATAGGTGTGTAAATAACATGTTACCTCTGATCCTTTTGAGCTTTTTAATTTTTTTTTTCTTAGATTCAAGAATTGAGAAACATGCAAGGAAGCTCACAATTACCTACCTGGAAAAGAGTACAGAGCAGTTGCCTCTGTTGTTTGTCATGGATGCTGTATTCAAGACAGTGACAAGAAGATAATCCTTACCCAGAGGAGTAGAGGGCACTGACAGGGTGGTGTTCTAACTCCATTTCTATTGTTCTAGATGAATAAAGTATAATTTTTAAAAGCATCCAAGTCATATAGGTCTGAGTTTGCTCCATGTGGTGCCAGACTTAATAACCCCTGCTGAGAGGCACTGCTGCATTTACATGACCGTGCAGGCTTCTGGACTGGAGCTGGATAGTAAGCCTTATTTTCAGAGCTGCTAAGTGCCATACGAAAATAACTGCTTAGACATCTACACATACAAGCGCATGTGTGATAGATTTATTAAAGTGCTTACATCATTAGGTATTTAGTCTTCAATCAGTGTGAACCTGAAGTATTGAAATCCTTCTAGAAATCCCACTAAGCATGGTGTTTGATCTCCCCCCTAAATACTCTATAAGATCTGGCCCACTGTCAGTGAGGCCTTAAGTACTTGCATGGCCCAGTTCTCTCTGAAAATGGGGTGCAGGGTTCTGTGTCATGCAGATACTTTTATTATTTCTATTTTTTCAGACACCCAAAGAAGTGATCAAATAGAAGATAACGCACATAAACTCTAACAGGGCAGCATTTTTACTGCTGCCCCTAACAGTCTATGGCCAAGATTCCCTTCCTCTTCCACTGCTTCAAGCCGTTATGCTGTGAGGATGAACAGAAGATGTCCAAGGCAAGGAAAATATAGAAAGGTGATGGCACGTCCAGGGCAGCAGGAAGCACAGCTCCTGTGTCAGTACTGGCCATAGCTCATGGTCATGGGCTCAAAACCGCTTGGTAGTGCTGGCCCTGCTGCTGCACACCCCTTTCAGTCACCCAGGCACAAAGCAAGCCCATGCAGAATGTAAGTGATGTTAAGCAATCGGGTCCTACAGAAAGCCATATTTTCTGCAAGAGTGAGGGGTGATGTCCTTTGGCTTGGTAGTGATGTTCACAAGTCATTTTGGAAGCTCCCGTATTCACATCTATGAAGTTTCTCATGCAACTGCTCAGATTTTCCCTTTAATTCTCTCCTCTTTCTTCTTGCATTAACTTAGGTAACCTTGGACTTACACACACCTCTGCAACAAACTCTACACTCAGTTGCTGGACTGGCTGTCAATAACAGCCAGATGACGACCTGGCCTACTTTATATGTTAACAGCATCTTGCAGCTGAATAAAGGGTTGATTAAGAGCAATCACTGTAGAGCAATCTGTAGAGACTGTTCTACCTGTGACTGATAGGCAGATCATGCCCTCCTCTTACCATCTGAGGGATCTGCACTTGACCAGAATTATAACTGTCTTTATGATTTCCAGGCTTTATTATTGTAATTCCCTATTCCTGCACATACAATTGTCAATTTTAAAGTGAAAATCAATTCAGAACTTATATCTTCTCAAAGGCACAGCCTGCAACCAACAATACCTCATCCTTTATATCCTATTCTCTCCTCTGCTGCTACCCTGGATACTGCGAAGAACTGAAAAATTCTATTTTCCTTTCCATAGCTCTCCACAGGAGTGGATAATCTACCTAAGGGCTGGCTGCACAGCATGTCATTTGGATCTCCTACAACAGCACCAGTGGACCAGTGTAAAGAGTAAGTTTCTGTCAGGACAACAACTATATCTTTTAGCAGTGATCAGGAACAAGCTGCACTTGTTTTGAAGGAAAATTCAAGACAATTTCTTTAGCTCTAGCCCTATTATCTACCATTTTTGAGGGATTCCTAGACTGCTATGAAGAGTGCTATAGAGCCACACTTAGAAAAGGAGAGGAAATTGCGTGCATACAAAATACACAGATATAGACACATATCTCCAAGCAATCTTTAAAAAGCTGCTCAATCTACCAAGTACGATAATGCAATCTTATACTCTGGAAATATCACACAAAAATTTGAACTACTTCAGAAAAAAAGGAGAGGACTGCTGCAATGTCAGGATTACTAAGTACTTACTGCAAACACCACTGATAATTAAACCACTATTTTTTCTATATTTATCCGTTTAATAACACAAATGTATTTCTGCAACCAGTTGAATTCCAGCTGTATATGCCTCATCCTGAAAGGCAAAGCTGTCAGCATGTGTGGCCCTACAACACAGCACAACGGGCACATTTCATCTGTGGGACAAGATGTGGCAAATCTCAAGGGAGCATTCCATCCTTTCTGCACTGCAGAGTTCACGTCATGCTCTTGTGCAGAAAATGTCCCAGGGTTCAGTGGCATGGCAAGGGGCCAGTGGCTAAGCTATTTGGTTAACATAATGACTAGTGTCTTCCATGGAGGAGAGGTTGCACCTGAGAGGCTACAACAAACATCAGCTCAGAAACACTTCCAGCCTTGCTCTTGGAAGAGGGAAATTTCTCCTGCATTGCACTATCTGGAAGCCAGCAACTCAGTTGCACAGGCCCCCGAGAGTCCATTGATTATTTTAAAAGGCTCCATAAAAGGTAATTATGAAAAGATTAGTTACAAGGGAGAAATACTTAGGGATCTGCAAACTGAAAAAAAAAAAAGGCTGAAAAATCACAGGTTTAGGCTGCTGCCCTCTTCTTCCATCCTTGAAGCCTCTCCTGGCAAGGTATTGAAATGCTTTCAATTATCTCCAAAAATGACAGAAGATGAAGGCACTCAGCACCTTGCACAATCAGGTACTTAATGTCTTTGCCCTCTCTGGGGCTCTGCCACTGACAGCAAATTAACTGATATCTCCTGCTGCTCCCACCAGCCTGGTTCTCTGTGTCATCCACCTACACACACTCATGCATTCATTCTCTGCCTCATAATTTATTCATTCAATTTATTTATTTATGTAGGTCATTTTCAGTAGTAGTTTTACAAATAATGGTGGAAGCGAAAAGAGCCAGAGAGACACAAAGTTAGGGAGAGACCTGGCAGCGCACAGGGAATGGCAGGGGAAACTCTCCTGTACTGAAAATGAGATGTATGCTGGAGGATCATTCCTGATTTTCTCCTCAGGCAGAGCCTGAGCAAATTCCGAGTGACATCAGCTTCCCCAACCTTTGCTCGACACTGACTTCACACGGCCAGTTTACCTAGTGCTCATGCTCTGCTCTCTGGACTTACACATTCTTTCTGATTGTACTTGAGGCCTTTTAGTGCTCTCAGACTACTTCTGCATTTAAATACCATTTTTTGGGTGTTCCTGGCATTTAGTCATTTAGTCCTTAACTGTGTTTTAAGGCTTTAATCCACAGGGGTCTTTGCAGTAAAGAACTGGCATATTTACATTGCCTAACCTATGCGTCTAAATTAGATTACTTCCCTTTATTTCCTTTTTAACCACCCTCTAAAGAAACTTCCTTTTCCACATTGGCTCCAGAGGAACTCTCAGGAAATTACCTTCCTAAAAATGTGATCAGACAAGCCGAGATTAGCTGGTCCTAAGGCTTTCTGCCATTGAAAGAAGTAGTCTTGTTCCTTCACCTTCCATGCTTTTTCCTGTCTTTCTGCTCTTCCTTCCCCTAATTCCACCTCTATGTTGCCCACCCGTGCTTCCTTACAGCACTTCTGACACCCACCTGACCCCTCGCTGAGCCGATTCAGCTCACTGAACTGGCAGAAAATAAATCCAGAGAAGTAAAAAAGGGACATTTTTCTGATGGGTTAATGTACTGGATCAGCTCCATGAACATGAAAGTCAGCCCAAGGGTGAGTCAGGATCATGTAGGAGGGAGTGTAAAGAGCAAGGAAGATTGACCCTTTTCACAGCAGAAGTGATCAGAAAAGCTCAGTTTGTCTCCACTAACAGTATCCATTGTTGGGAATATAATACAGATGCCTGTAAATAGAGGGAATTTTTCCTCACGGTTCTAGCTATGCAGTAATGAATTTCTATTTAATTTTATTTCTCTTCTGCACTCAGCTGACATGTTCTACCACAATTCACAGCATGAGAGTGTTATAGAAACCCCCTTCCAGCACAGCATAGCACTCTATACCTCTATAAATCTGTCTCTTGGGATGTTATGGCAAATATGTGAAACACTGAAAACCATTAAGTATCACTCAACTATGACCTGCCCTGTTACGGAGTCTAGTGGGGGAGTGTGTGAGTGGAGCTAAGAGCAGCACAGTTGTCAAACAGTGAAAGTGATCCCCCTCTAAAATGAAGCCTTGCCTGCTCCATCTTTTGATATCTTCAGACCAAGACTGGACACTTTCTTCAAGATACGCTACGTCAAAGACAAGGTACACTTCATTGAACATGTTATGCTCAGTAACAGGGCTAGTTCAGTGAAACTGAAGGGTCTGTGATACATATGAGGTCAAAGGAGACAATCTTACACTCTGTAAATCTGTAAAGAATGGATTACACAAAGGGAAAAAAAAGCAAGACTTTTTGGGTAATGAGCACAACCAATTCCCATTGCTCTTCCAAAACAAACAGGACTTCTCCCTATGCCCTTCACCTTGGATTAGTAGTTTGTCCCTACCATTACCACCATCCTCCCTTACCTAACAGCAGGAGAGCTCCCTTTCTTTTGTTCTGTGGACATGGACATTGAACCAGCAATTACAGAAATTGCAGATCCTCTCTCTGTTTAGAAGAGCAATTTTTGATTGTACATGTGGCATCTCAGCATTCTCCTAGCAACATACAGGGAAGGCTTTTTCATTTCTGCTTCTCCCATGACAGTAAGAAATTATGTGCTCTGTCTGAGCCCTTCATGCTAAGGCGGTGACGGAAGCACATGCAGGGTGCACACTCCCAAGGGTGCAAGGTTACATATCAAGTGGAGACCTCTGAGTCCCTCAGAATGTAATCTCCATTCTGATTACAAAATTTTTATTTCAGTGAGGCTCTCAGCCTCTCTTCATGGGTTAAGCAGACATACATTCATTTATTATTTTCATTATAAGTTTTTATATTCAGAATGTATGCAGAAAAATACAGTCTGAACTGGAGATATTAAAGCAGTAGGTGTCTCCTCTAGCAATAGGTCAATAAAAAGCACCTTTTTGTAAGACTCCTTAAACCAGAGTCCTCCAGTGGCCTAATCGGTACCCTAGTTAGCTCTTATTCCCATCAGTCATGGCAAGTTATGGATCACATTTCTCCGGCCTCAATTTAAAAGCAGTCTGGCTTCCTTTGGCTTCCTACAGTTTCTTCATTTCTCTGACTTCCTCCCTTTTTCCCATGACTAACACTTTTTTTCTGAGTCAAAATTTGTCACAAGTTTCTACCCATGGTCCAGGACTACTGTAAATAGTGAGTCTGGTTCTGCAGCAAGTTCATTTCCTGTTGCAGCATCCCATGTTAAGGCAAACCACATCTGTTCAGAGATGGACCCAAAGAACAGCTATTTGGGGGTTGTAGAAGATTATCAGTTGTTGAAGTAAAGGGCTCAGATGACTCCTTAAAAAATTAGGAGAGCAGGGGAGGCCTTCTGACATACTGAAATGCTGGAATCAGATGGAAGAAATATAATTTGCAGGTTGCTCTGCTTAGGGGAGTTAATAATTTCAAGATAGTTTGAGAGTTTTGTGTTTGAAAATAAAACAGTACTTTAAAGGGAAGGACTAAACAGGCTATTGAATGAAATTTCTCTGGGCTAGAAGACAGGCTTTCCTACTTTGGGAGTGGGGGGATGATAACAGCCCCCACCTACACTGCTTTTTGCTACTTCACCTGCACTGTCTGAATATTGTGATTTATGACTCTTGCCATAGGAGAGAATAATGGCCCTGGTCAGGTTCACACCTCCACTACCCGTGTCTGTGCATGTGCGCAGGAGCTCTAGTCACATCACCTCCTCTGGGCATCAAGACTAGAAGCAGGTCAGAGCATGTGAAGAGTCAAAGTTCTCCATCCGCCGTGTCATTCACTTGTCCTTTTGCCTCCCTCTCCAAGAGTTGGGTATACAATTTATCAGCACAATAAAGTTCAAGAAACAAACAAACAAAAAATGTTACAAACAAAGCAGTGATACAATAGGCACCTAAGTTGTGAATCTCTTTAACAGACAAGCTTCAGAGTAAAATGAAAGGAGAGCTCCAGATGAGGTCTCAGACTCAGCACTCTGTGGGGAAGCTTTCATTGTTTTCTTGTCACATTTTAGATTACTAAATGCTTCTTATGCATAGAGATTTGTTGGTCTTTTCTGACTGGAATCACAGTAATTAAGCTAGAACTTCTTTGCACAGAGAAATGGGTCTGACCAGCTATTCTGCAGCAGATATTCTGCACTAGAGGACCTTGTGGTCTCTTTTCTTTCACCTTTTAGAAACAAGTTAAGCTGAACTGCAAAAGGACTCTTCGTATGGAATGAAAGGATTTATGCAGGGAAAGGTGCAGAATGATCATGTTTTAAGTATATATGTTAGCAGATTTCCCAACAGCTTTCCCATGTAGACAAACCCATTCATAGAAATTTTTGTTTTCTTTTCATCTACATTCTAGCAAGCCAAAGGAAGAGGAATTGGTTTTGGTTTGCATTCCTTGTTTTCCTCCAGAAAATGTTCAGTGGGGCATTACCATTCCTTGTTCTAAATTCTTGCCTCTTGCTGTACTGGTATTTTATATACTGTACCTCTGACTAGTGCTCTAAAAGACGCTAAAGAGAGAAAGAGGGGGGTTTTGCGTATCTCTCTGTAAGGAAGCACATTATACATTTAGAAAAAGAATAATCAGAAAGACCTCTGTAAGTTTCTCTCTGCTCCAGAACAGCCTTAACACAAACTACCTGATAAGTCTAGCTCATATGCTTGTGCAGAAAACAGGTTTCCAAAGGCCTGTTCCGGAGAGCCCTGATTAGATAACACGTTAACAGAGAGAAACCATGGTTTGGAGGACTTTGTTTTCATTTGCAGCTCATCAGAAGCAGCCCAAAGTTAACTTAAGCCTCCTGCCTGGGAGATACTGGGTCAAGATAAAACCAGGCACAGACAAAATAGGACTGTTTACACTTGATACAGCGTACCCTGAGTTTCCACATGATCAAAAAATAATAAGCCACCAAAAGAAGAGGTGTTGTCTTCAAAAGTTTCAAACCCTATCTATTCAATGCTGTGTTTCAGTATTTGCAGGGGTACTTGCACTACAAAACTAGTCAAGGGAGGCAGCCCTCTGGCAAAGAGCCTAAATCTATGAAGGTGACTTAATCCTCAGATTGCAAGGGGTTCAACTAGACCAAACTCTCATCACGTTGCAGAGGATCAGACACAGGCAAGGGGCAAAGGCAGGCTTTTACCAGTTCAACCTCTATTGCAACAAAGGGCATTCTTCAGCTAAATTAAGAAGGCCACGTTAGGGGGATGAAAAGGAAGAGTGCACATGTTTGACTAGTTCAATTTCTAAATTAATTTAGTTAAATCAGTATAAATTTGTGTGTGAGCAAGGCTTATTGTCAGGAAGAGAATTCTAAATTAAATTGAGAAATAGAGCAGTGTCATCCATTACAAAAGAGATATGGGGCTGAAAGTACTGCTGAATTGCATGGAGGCTTCTAAAAATACCAGAAGGCAAGGATTAAGTACAAGTGAGTTAATAAGGTGTTATACTGCATTCTGAAGGCTGCTTAAAATTAGCTGTGAATGTGCTTTTGCTTGTCCTAAATACATTGCAGAAAGACACCTTTTTTTTAGAGGGAAAGAGATAGCTTTGCTATTGCTCTTCTTTCCAATCATGCTCTAAAGCCTGAAGGAACCAATTTTAATAAGTGACGTACAGAGGTGAAGCTCAGTCATTTCCCCACATGATTTATTCAGTGTGTGCTACAGCGTCATTGTACAGTGCTGTATTTTCTGTTGAGATGGCATTTTCACAATAAGTGACCATCTTCAGGATCAGATCATTTCCTAAAAACCGAACAAACAAAAGACAGAAGGAGCTACAGCTTTCCCAGCTGAACCTCAATTTAAAATAAAATGTTGCTAGGATTTACTAAGCCTCTATTTTGTCTTCTGTGTTCTAGAGCTGTTCAGAAAGGTAAAAATTTTTAGCATTTTGCAGACTCAGACAGCACTGCAACAAGCCACGGGCTGTCAATTACCTTTGCAATCAGCAGGGCTGGGATCCTTCTAAGCCAAAATGCAAGTTGCACTAATTGTGGGCTATATGCAGATCTCGGGATGGAGTCTGTACCCCACAAAAATCTCTAAACAACTGCTCGGTGAGGTGCTGCATATCCCTCTGGCACAACAGGCAGTCTTTAGTTATGTATAAAAAGTTTGTGTTTCCAGGAGAACTAGGATCCTTGCACAGAGGTGATTCCACCCTCAACCTACACTGTTTGATCTTTCAAAACTGGCCAGCATTGCTCCCTGTGTGCAAGCCCCTATGGCATCTGTGGGCAATCTGCTCTTCTTGTCCATAAACAAAACATCCTATAATCCACTAGAGGACCAGTATTCCTGCATTGCTACAGATGTAACATTCTGCCTTTTCACTGCACATTTTCTTTCCATTTTAATGGACAGTGAGGAGTCACTGGCACTGGAGTTCACTAAAAGTCAACCAAGTTTGCAGACACACAACTGAACACGTAACCAGCTCTTCAGTCCCCAGAGCCAAACCCGTTCTAGTGTCCTCTTCTGACAAAGGAGACATCTTGGAGCTTTGTGACATAGGTGGAGTTCAGGTAAGTTTCTTCTAGCTGCTACAAAAAGTGCTGGTTTATCCTTCCTGAAAAAAAAAAACCAAAAAACAAAAAACCAAAAAAAACTTCTTCTAGAAGCTGTGCAAGAAGGAAACTTATTGGATAGCATCTTAGCCCAGAAACTTGGACAACTCCCTCCACATCCGAAGTCTGGGTGGAGAACGGCAGCTCAGGCATAATTCTGTGTGTCCTTACTTCTGAAAGTGAGGGTCAGCATTTAAACATTATGTGACCACAGCTGCAGGTCTACAAAGCATTTGCAAGTAAGCATGTTCTGGTACCCACCTGGGTCTTTAGAAGAGCATGAGAGTTTGTCCTAATGTATTAGCCAGCAGCAGTTAAATACAATCACGCTGTCTACTACTAAGTTTAGGACAGAATACTTCACAGCTGCAGTCCTTCTCCCACTGGGTATGACTAATCAGATCTACTTCCCTGATACTCTCTCCATCTCTTTAGGTGTTATCACAATAAATCCTTTTGGTCCAAAGTACTTTCATGTTGAAATAAGCACTCACTTTGTATTTTTCCAGCATACATGTATTTTTCCAAATTCTGTTAGTAACACTCAGGGACTGTTAGACAGGGAGAAATCACAGGTTATGGATGGTGTTGTCAAGTTGTTCAAGTCAATGACTGAACAGTGCAATTCATCACTTCACTGCAACGCACTAGATCAGGGGTTCTTTCTCCTTTGTTGGCTTTTCAAAGATGTGAGGTCCAGAAAGGATGCTACTGTTTTGCTCCTATTTCAGAATTACTTCTGAACAAAGCATTTTTTTTTACCCACTGAAAAAATGCAGCTTGTATGGTTGGAATAGTGAATTGAGTTGCAATTAAGTTAATTACAATAATAATGAAAATGCACTCTTTTGAGCATAGCAAGGCCTTTAGTTCCAGTCTGACAGAGACAAACCAATTTAAAATTTACAGTGGACATCAACATCATTAGCAAAGAAGGCCAAAAAGAAGCTCAGACTAATATGGCTATGTTAAAAAATAATCAATCTTGCATTATTATGAAGGGGACTTTTGTAAATTCAAATAAAATCAAAGATTCCATTTTTTGACTTGAAGAATGTTTCTTAAGTTGCTCACAACATATAATTAGAACTGTAGTGTACTTTACTATGCACTGCACAAGAGATTCTCTGTCTCACAGTGGCACACAGTCTTATTCACAAACCATGAGTGACTGACAGAGCACTCTCACTCTGTTAGTGTATGTTTTCTACCATTCCAAAAAATAGTTGCCAAACTTAATCCTATGGACAAAGAAGATCAAAAAAGAGACATAACTTATAATTTTAAAACTTACAGGTTGGGGTTTTTTTTATTGGTTCCCTTTGTAACCCTTTTAATAAAGAGAAAAAAAGTGGAGCACTTGTGCAGTGACCAGCTACAAAGCACCTTCCTTTACTACACACACACACACCCCCACATATATACTTTTGCAAAGACTGTTCTACTGTAGGAACACTAGCCCTGTACAACTCACAAATAGCTGGTTTGAATTGTCAACAAATAATATAATCACTTATATAGATATACACCATAAAATAATTTGTGATTAAAAGGTCATCAGTACTTTTCAACTGGACTTTTACCACAACATCATAGAAAAAGTCTTATGTTCATGCAAGTGCTACAATGGAAAAGTCTGAATATTTTTTGTCTATTGGTATGTGTTTGATATATAGTGATGCATGATACCTCATTAGAATTTAAATACATACCTTAACTTTTACTGAATACAAGGTTGAAGCTTTTTAAGTTCGTAATACGCAGCATTGCAATAACTGATACTATGTGTGGGAACTCTCCCACACCATATCTGATTCTCTGACATCTTCTGAAAAGGATGAAAGAAATCAAACTCTTATTACTCATAATTTGTATAGGCAATTGGATATAACATTGCTAAATGTCACAACACTTTATACGTCAAGTGATTAACACAAAATCTTTGCACTGTATTTGTGTGCTATTATTTTTTATTATTAACAGAATGCTTAAATGTCAAGTCCAGGAGGTGCCTGTGCGACTAAACAGTTCTCTGATAAAAAAAACCAACAAAAACCTGACAGAGAAATGGAATGACCAAGTTCTAAAACACACAAACACAGGATAGCTAGGAGGCTGTCTTGTAGAGTGTGATAAGGTCTACCTCCCTCCCACTGAACGTTTGTCCCATGGCTCCAAAGAACAGTAAATGTTTAACTTCTCTGGAAATAGAAAGTCATCTGCTGTCCTTCCCATTAGCTCTATAACACTGTTAGCTCCACAGCTAAATATCAACAGGTTTTGATCAACCAACAAATCCCTATCTGAAGTTAGGCTTCTAGGCTCCCCATTATGGAAACAAAGCCAATTTAAAATATTTGGCTGCATGCTTGGATAAATATTCATGTACAGAGAGGCGCAATCACTACTGTAGCTATTTCTCAAGTGGGGAAGATGAGGCATGGAGAAGAAACGTCTTGCCTGGAGTCACAAAGTATATTAACAGCAATGTTGGAAGAAGCTGATGTTCTGATTCCTCAGCACTGTCTGCACTGGAAAGATTTGGCAGTACTTCTGGCCTGGGAACGCTCAAACCTTTCTTGAGCACAAACATCCTTTAAGCCAGTCTAAGCAGTGCATTACAACAGCAGTACAGTCCTAACATAGTAGACTGCCACGCTGCAACCTGACAGACAGTTGTCACGCAGTAGAGGACGTGATGCACATAGCAGGAGCTGGCCAGGCTGATGTCTGGAGACAAGCTGCAATGCTGGACAGCCCCTCACTCGGGCACCACCCCGATTCCCCTATGTGCCTACCAGATCCTCCTGCCAGGCACTTCCTCGGTTCCCCTGTGGCTCTAAGATTTTGCCCATGTTCCCTGACAAGATCAGCCAAGTAGAGTCCATCATATTTATATTCGAGCCAGCCAAGCCCCGCACATCAGGTCACTCAGCTGGACAGTGGTCCCAAGGCCACACTGCAGTGTGGGCAAGGCATTTGCCTGTCTGCAAGAAAGCCTGAGGCGAGAGACAACTGTATGCATGAGACTTACCAGCCTGTTCTCTTCCCATTACTGCTAGAAAATTCATCATCGGCTTTAAATGCCAGAGGACTGAAAACTGCTGAATTAAGAGAATGAACACAAATGAAAACACAGTAGAAACCTGTATTTAAGTAGCCTGCCCCCCCCCGCCCCACCCCCCCGCCTTCCGGCTTTCCCGGAAAGGTTCTCTTTCCTGTCCGCCACAGCTGTTCGCTTCCGGTTCCGTGCCCCCAACATGGCGGCGGCCCCTACGCCAAGCGGGCTCTGATCGCTGCGGAGCCTCTTCGGTGCCGCCGCCGCCTGCCCCAGCGCCGGGGCCAGCGCTTGTCCCCGCTGCTGGCCTCCCCGTTCCCTCCGTGCGGGGTGAGTCGGGCCGGGCGCTGGTGCCGCCGGGAGCGCCGGCCGCCCCGGGCTGCCGAGTGGTTCCTGCCCGGGGTTGAGGCGCTGCCGCCGCCGCCACCATGGCGCCGGTGCAGCTGGAGAGCAACCAGCTGGTGCCGGCCGGTGGAGGCCCCGCGTCAGCCCCGGCCCCGCCGGCGCCCGGGACCGTGACAACCGCCGCCAGCCCCGGCTACCGGCTCAGCACCCTCATCGACTTCCTCTTGCACCGGACCTACGCCGAGCTCACCGTGCTGGCTGACCTGTGAGTGCCCCACATCCCCCCTCGGCCCACCCCTGCGCCTCTCCCTGCCCCGCTGCCAGGGCTAGCGGTACCGCCTCCTAGCATCCCCGGAGGATGAGGAGGCCTCGCCAGGGATCTGTCCCGGCCCCCCTGGCTGGACTGGAAAGGAGGGAGGTGGTTGCTCCTTCCCTTTCTCTCACCCCGGGGAAATACCCTGTTCCTGCAGGTTTGTCTCTGCATCGGGGTGTATTGTAGGGGTCTAGCGAAGGCTGCTGAGTGATCTGTCATAAAGAGAGAAAATGATTGTGAGGAATACAGAGCAGCTGAATGCAGATTGTCTGGTTAAATGTTTAAGTTCGCCCCCAAGTTACTGTTAGAAAACCCAACTGTAGCGTTTGTCTGCTGAAATGTGTGAAACCAAGGTCTTTTCAGATGTTGCAACTCCTTGAGTTACCTGTGTACTTTTAAAAACACCATTTGATTATTTTGGGAAAAGAAAATAGATTATTTATGTTTGCTTTACAATCTCTTATGCTGATGTTGTTGTGTTTGAAGTGGCAAAACAAAGGAGTGTTTTTGGGCCAAGAGGAACTTTCCTGAAAGCATTTGGACTCTGAATAAACCTGTTTCCTTTTTAGTTTGTTTAACCTTAGAGGCTCCTGGGGGGAATCTGTATGTTTTTAAAAGTTACATCCAGAACAAATGGAAAAAAATAGACACAGTTCTTGATATGCAAACAGAATTTTCATTGACTTGGAGTTAAGAGTGTTCAAACCCTGGAAAGGATGAGGAGTTTTAGAATTTTAGTTTGCTTTGGAAGAACTTGTAAAATGTCAGTCAAAAAGTCTTTCCTAGATGTTACTGGTATGCGTAGACAGTAATTGATGCTGTATGTGTTCTTGTAGGAGTGTGTCCCTGTGATGTCTTCTATTCTTGTTTTAAGGGGTAGAACAGGTTCTTTTGACTTAAGTACGTCATTAAGGTACAAAATAAAATGGGTGGTGTGAACAACACAGGGGGAATGCCTTGGGCGCTTTGACCAATGAATTTATAATGTATGTGGTGTCCCCTCCAAAAGCAGAATAAGCTAGATTTTTCCACTGTATTTCCACAGAAAGTATGAATTTGGCTGGTCGAAAGTCCAGCTGGAAAGTATTCTCCTCCTTCCCCTCAACAAAATTATTTCTTATTCTTTTGCTAGCGCCAGCTTAGTCCGAGAATAAAAAAAAAAAAAAAAACCTTTTTAAAAAGTGGTGATTGTGATACCTGTAGAATGTTACAGAAATACAGTCCCCTCTCGGCAGTATTATCTGTCACACAGGTCATTGATAGAGTTCTGGAGTATGGCACTTCTCCACTTCTAGATTGATTAAAAAGGGAAGAGAAACTAATTTCAGAAAGTCAGGAAACAGCACCTGCTGCAAATGCTCTGGGATTTCTACTATGAATTAATTAACTCTAGTCATGGATGCTTAGTGAGAGTCATCAATTACAAAGCACAGGCAGCAGTACCACGTGGCTCACTAGATTAGCAGAAATCTTCGGATTTTGGCGCGCTTCATCAGGCTTTTAAATTAATTTGACCAGTTCCAGCTTACCTGTTACAGAGTAGTGGCAGGTGTCCTCTGGTGCTATTATACACCTGATTTTATTTATTTTTTCCTCACTTAATTAGGTTATTTTCTAGAGCTGCCAAGCTAATTCATTTATCAAACATGTATTTTCATTGTATTTAGGAAACATTTAAAATCGTAGAAATTTTTAAATGCTCTTTATAGATATGTAGAAGTTCTTGTACTTAGTTGAAGGTTACTAACAAAGTTTCTAGTAGTCTGAAATGTAATAAAAAATATAACATGTTTTTTTTTTTCTTTTTTCATTTTCAATATAGATTACCAAGAAAGACTGATATGGAAAGGTGAGTTACAAGAAGGCAAGTCTGTAATGCATGTTAAAATATAGAACTTTGTTTAGGATGTTAAGATTAATGTAGAACTGTTTAAACAAGGTATTTTCCCTCCTAATTTTAGATTTTATCTAAGAAAATGAGCCTTGTCTGACTTGCTGTCACTACATAGTTTCCAGATTTTTCTCAGCATCAATTACAATATTAGTTTTTGTTGGGTTTTGGTTTTGCTGGTTTTTTTTGTTGCACTGTTCAGTGACATACTGTTGCTGTTATAGTAAGTGAACTCTGTTAAGGGCATTTTTCTCTTAATGAATCTTGAAGCAATGAAGTGGCAGTAAAGTTGATGTGAAAGGGAGATGGAGAAACAAAATAGATTCTAGTTAGTGTGATAAAGAAACTTGTTCAGAAGAAGCAGTTCAAGAATGAAAGCCAGGTAAAAGCCTCTCTGCTGTTTTTTTACCATCTTATGTCATCTTCCTTATCATGAGCACTGTTTTCTGCTTCTGTTCTATATGGTTTTGAAGTGTGAAGATGATTAGAGAACAAATGTAAGAGACCAGAACAGGCCTTCCCCCACCCTTCACCCCACTCTCCAAAATGAAAGAACTTGGTTTACTTTTTTGTATCTTTGAATAAATTTTGTGGAAGTTGTCAGAAAGTTGTTTCCTTTCTTTGTGTTGACATGCTAGCTGACCTGATTTTCTCTGAGACATATAGCAGCTATGATATTCCTAAGAATGTTAATAAAGAATTCTGTTTGCCAGGATGATCATTAATTCAGTTATCGCAAATCTTCCAAAACACTCATAATATGTAATGGAATTAATCCCATTTTCTGGGAATCTTAAGTTGGGGTGATTCCTTGTGCCCATTTATTCGTAATATTTTATGAAGAGAAACAATCTGGGTTTTGTTTGGGTTTTTTGGTTGTGTCTTGTTTTCTTTTCTTAAATTATTGCTGTATTTCTGAGGAAATGCTGTTCAACTTAGGTCCAGAACTCCCTTCTATCATGGGTCGGGGGGGGTGCTTCTCCCATCTACATGTTTAGCATTTCTTGGTAAAGCTGGAATTTGCTTTGTGGGGCACACAGATCTGAAGCAACAACTTAAATCCTAATAGATTTTGGATAAAAGACAATAAGACAGGCTTCAATGATTACAAAGAATGTCCTGCGGTTGAAATTGTCTTGAAAATAAATGTTCACATCCTTGTAGTCTTTGACTTACAACTCTTCTTGATGAAGTGGCTTTCCAGCTCTTGGGGAAATCTGTAAGTAATGTAGTTTGATTGTCCAGATCTACACAATAATTAAAAAAAATTCAGAAATGTTGTAAAAACATCTTATTTTTTACTTCAACAGCAGTGCAATTACACACCTAATTTTTGTGAAACACTGAGTTCTGTTCTTTTCTAATGACAGAATTACTGTTGTTTCACTCCTTTCATAGACATAGATAATAATTTTGGTTGGAATGTTACTTTGGAGGTACCTAGTCCAACCCTCTGCTTGAAGTAAAGGATGGTTTCAAAGTTGTTTCAGGTTGCTCAGGGTCATATCCAGTTGAGTTTTAAATATCTTCAAGGATGGCAATCCTGCAGTCTTTCTTTGCAACTTGCTTCGGTCTTTCACCATCTCACTGTGTGTTTCTCTGTTTTCCTAATGTCTAACTAGTTTTTCACTGTTCTAGTTTGTGGCTGTTGTCCCTCAGCCTTTACAGCTTTTTAGAAGAGTCTGATTCCATCTTCTCTGTAATGCCCCTTTTGATATTTGAATACAAGAGTAGGATCTCACTTTCTTCTTCAGCAGTAGCCAACACAGCTTCCCCAGCCTCTCCTTGTACGTCATGTGTTCAGCCCCTAACCCAGTTCTGTACAGCAGTATCTTTCTTGGCTAGTGAGTATAAAACTGAACATAGTGCTTCAGCTGTAGTCTCACAAAAGCTGACTCACGGTGAATAGTCACCTTCTTTAACGTGGGCTGCACTGGTGCTAATACAGCCTGTCATTGTTACAAGGGCATGTTGCTGATTCCTGTTCACCTGTCTACGAGGACCCCCAGGTCCACGTCTTCAGAGCTGCTGCCCAGCTCCTGCTTAGTACCCAGCCTGTGCTGTTACATGAGATTGCTTGGTTCCAGATGCAGGATTATGCATCTGGTTTTGCTGAACTTCATGAAGTTCCTGTCAGCCAGCTCCTCCAGCCAGCTGAGGTGCCTTTGCTCTCACCAGTTTGGCATCATCTGCAAGCTTCCACAGAGTGCTTTCCTTCATATCATGCAGGTTGTTGATGGAGGTGTTAAATTGTATTGTTCTTTAAGGAACACCACTAGTAACCAGCATAAAAGAAATCCAACTGGTAGCCAGTCACAGCCTTTTATTCCTGGCAGTCCAGTCAGTTTTGCACTTACCTATGCCATATCTCACCAGCTTGGCTACGAGGATACTATGGGAGATCTTCCCTTCTGGAGGGAAGGGATGCCATCCAGAGGGACCTTGACAGGCTTGAGAGGTGCGCCAATGCAGACCTCATGAAATTTAACAAGGCCAAGTGCAAAGTCCTGCACATGGGTCGAGGCAAACCCAAGCACAAATACAGGCTGGGCGGAGAATGGATAGAGAGCAGCTCTGAGGAGAAGGACTTGGGGGTATTGGTGGATGAGAAGCTCAACATGAGCCGGCAGTGTGCGCTTGCAGCCCGGAAAGCCAACCGTGTCCTGGGCTGCATCAAAAGAAGCATTAGCAGCAGATCAAAGGAGGTGATTCTCCCCCTCTACTCTGCTCTTGTGAGACCCCACCTTGAGCACTGTG
>WKFP01015495.1:92372-156284 GCA_011057875.1 Pterocles orientalis | reverse complement strand
TACTCTGCTCTTGTGAGACCCCACCTTGAGCACTGTGTTCAGATGTGGGGCCCCCAACATAAAAAAGACATGGACCTGTTGGAGAGAGTCCAGAGGAGAGCCACAAAATTAATCAGAGGGCTGGAGCACCTCCCCTGTGAGGACAGGCTGAGAGAGTTGGGGTTGTTCAGCCTGGAGAAGAGAAGGCTCCGAGGAGACTTAATAGCAGCCTTCCAGTACCTGAAGGGGGCTACAGGAAAGATGGGGAGGCACTCTTTATCAGGGAGTGTAGTGAAAGAACAAGGGGTAATGGGTATAAGCTGAAAGAGGGTAGATTTAGACTAGACATTATGAAGAATTTTTTCACTGTGAGGGTGCTGAGGCACTGGAACAGGTTGCCCAGGGAAGTTGTGGATGCCCCATCCCTGGAGGTATTCAAGGCCAGGCTGGATGAGGCTTTGAGCAACCTGGTCTAGTGGAGGGTGTCCCTGCCCATGGCAGGGGGGTTGGAACTTGATGATCTTTAAGGTCCTTTCCAACCCAAACGATTCTGTGATTCTCAAAAGCTGTGCAAGAGTCAGTGTCAATATTGTGTCCCTCTTGAACTGAGGGGCCCAGAACTGGACAGGGAACTGCTGGAGAGAGTCCAGCGCAGAGCCACGAAGATGATTAAGGGAATGGAGCATCTCCCTTATGAGGAAAGGCTGAGGGAGCTGGGTCTCTTTAGCTTGGAAAAGAGGAGGCTGAGGGGTGACCTAATCAATGTTTATAAATATGTAAATGGTGAGTGTCAGGAGGATGGAGCCAGTTCTTCTCTGTGACATCCAGTGATAGGACAAGGGACAATGAATTTGACAAGGGGAACATAGGAGGTTCCACTTGAATATGAGAAAAAACTTCTTTACAGTGAGGGTGACAGAGCACTGGAACAGGCTGCCCAGAGAGGTTGTGGAGTCTCCTTCTCTGGAGACATTCAAAGCCCGCCTGGATGCGTTCCTGTGCGATCTGATCTAGGTGTTCCTGCTCCGGCAGGGGGATTGGACTAGATGATCTTTCGAGGTGCCCTCCGATCTGCTGTGATTCTGTGAAATGCATGTTCTGTTCTCCCCTTGATTACAGGGCTATTCATTCTGTAGAAGGTCATCTGTAGAAACCATCAGGGATGGTTTACCCTTTGCAAAGCTGGCTGTACACAGGCTACATTAATATTTGTTATTTATCTGGACATAGCTTCTGGAAAGATTTGTTCTATGAGTTTTCTTCTTAACTGAGCTTAGACCGACTGGCCTATACGTCTGTATATCCTTCTTAGGCATGATGTTTGTCTTTTTCCGGTCATCAAGACCTTTAATCACTAATGGCTTTTTGGATAGAGAGCAACTTCACAGTGGCATAGGTCAGCTCCCTTAGCACCCCTGGACACATTCTATCCACTCCAATGGACTTCTGTATGCCAAGCTTGCTTAAGTGGTCCTTAACTTGATATTCTTCTACTATAGATAATGCCTCACTCCCACAGACTCAGCCACTAGTCTGAAGGATCCAGAATCCCTGAGGTCAGAACTTGCTGGTAAAGACCAAATTAAAGAGTGTACCATGGTTGTTAGAAAGCTTTTTACGTGCTTTGCTTTTGCTTTTATAGGCCTGCTCTTTCCTTAAGTTTAATCTTCCTTGAATAATTTTTTTTTTTTTGTGCAGCCTGCCATAAGGTCATATATCTATAATGCAAGAGAAACAAATGCAGCAAAATTGAAAGACTTTGGGTTCTTAGTAGAGAAGTAAATGAATGTGAATTCCCAATGCAATTGTCATTTAGGGTGGTTGCTCTGGAAGCAGGATTCCGTCAAGTAGAAGTAGCAAGTCTTCTGTAACTTCATACATGCGATATTAGTGGAACAACCACTGGTAGACTGTGTCTAGTTTTATCAATAATTTATTAAATTGCTGTGCTTTTTCCAGTTTTGTTGAGGGTTTCGGGAGAGGGTGGTATCTACCTTTGGTTTCTGGTCACAGAACATCTGTTTGAATTTTTCTTGCTTTTGTGCTGTTTTCACCACAGAAGTTTGGTTGACATAACGACTAGATTTTAGCAACATCTAAATGGAGTTTGAGAGATTACTGGCTTTCAAAAGTCTCACTGTAGACATCTTTCAAATCCCATAAAAGTTTTTCTGAATCTTTCAAAATTCTCAAGATCTTGTTTTCATAGTGTGGTTACTATTAGAGCAGTCTACATGTACAGTAGCTTGTCCACCACTTGAAATCTTAGTATCGGGCTGAATACCATTCTAGAACATCTGCTCTAGAATGCAGAGAAGTTATTGGATTAATGTCCAAGTTTTTGGATGAGGTTTGCAGTATGTAATGCAAGAAGCTGGACCAGATGATATTGGTTGTGCTTCTGGCCTAAATGTTCATCTGCTGCAAGCAGATTATGCTTTACTTATTGGACGAAAGAGTTAACTTCATTACACCAAAACTTTCAGCAGAAGCAGGCTCTATGTATGTTATGTGTTTTACAGATTAGGATCAGGAGCAGGTCCAGCTGCTGTTTGGGAGAGACCAATATCTGTTGCACTGATTAATGTGCTTTTTTTCCAGATGCTTTTGTTACTTTAGAAAACCATATCAGGAAAACATCTTGAGTTTGGTTTGGTTTTGGTTTTTTTTTCGAAGTAACTAGAAAACCCTGCTGAAATTAGTGAATTGTATGTGTAGAAAGGCAGGAAAACCTCTATAAACAGTAGATGAAATGTTATTTCAGAGTGTATGGTATTACAGACGTACATTATAGATCTGTGTATCTTGTCTAATGCATCTGCGATACAGATCTGTAATGAAGGGGGGAAATCTAGGTGTGCCCCTTTTGTGTTATCTTTTATGAAAAATAACTCTCAAGTTATATATAAGTGTATGCAAACATACACTGCCTCATTTTTACTATCTCATACAAAGGACAGTGGGCGGAATAGTGGCTATTTGTAATTTCTCCTTATCCCAATTTCTTCGCAAGGCAGGAATGGAGAAGAAAGGTTGGGATTTTTTGTGGTCTTCACCACCACCACGCTGTTTCCTGGAAAAATGGTAGCATATTGAATTATACTGTGTAAAGACTTCTTAAAATTACTAGAGTGATACTTTGTTTAGTGTCTGTCTTATTTATTGTTTTTAGTGAATGTCAGTGTAATGTTACTGCCAGGTCCTGTAACCCTTAGGTATATTGCCTTGCCTGTTTTAAACTTAATCATAAGCCCTGGAAAATCCTGTAAAAGGTATAAAAATAATTCAGTTGAGTTCACAATGAAATTGTTTATTTTAAAATGAGGGATTAATTAATGTGGATATGCTTTTTTGTTTTCCCAGACAGTCTTGTTTGGTTAGAATACACGTATGTTGTTAACATTTAGGTGTTCAGAACAGTGAGCTTTTTTTCCCCCCCATGTTCTAATCAAACAAGCTATATATTGGTGATGCCTCCATCAACACAGTTAGAATTTATCATTACAAGTTTTTTTATTGGCACTGAGTTAAATTACAGCTTTATTATATAACTGAGCACTGGCTTAATGTACATTTGTTTTTTTCCAGAAAAATAGAAATAGTGCAGTTTGCAAGTCGCACTCGTCAACTGTTTGTTCGTTTGTTAGCCTTAGTCAAATGGGCTAATAATGCTGGAAAGGTGGAAAAATGTGCGGTAAGTTAGCAACAGAGTTTGCTATGAAATAGTCTTTACATGATACAGGCTTGTGGTACACCCTAACTTCTCCTTACTATACAAGTTTAAAAAGAAAAGCCTATTTCATAGGCAAATGATTATTAAATTATAACCAATTCCTCCCTGTTTGGAAGTTGTATAATCTTGTATTTTAACAGTTCATATTCCCAAACACTTGGCAGTGGCAAAAAATGAAAGGCTTGTCTGCACATAGTTTCAGGAGTGCTTTGGGGTTAGGTGATAGGACAGGGAAGATGGTGTTCTCGGTGTGTTAGTTTTCATTATCACTTTAATCCTACTCTTGGTTAAATAAGAATAAAGTCCAGAATGCTGCAAAAAACAAGCCTTGAGTGATTACAAACAAGTATGGTTGCATTCCAGTAGCAAGCATCAGATAAAGAGCTGTGAGGCCTTACAGATCCTCCACAGCAGCAGAAATAGGGTGCAGATTTAAAGTGTCCTTGCATACGAATGTAAGAAATGGCCAGAATATTCATTCTTTATTTGTTTTATAGCTGTGATTATGTGAATTGAAAGTGATCTGTAAAACCATCTCAGTCATGCGCTAGATGAACTGAATATAAAGGGGCATTGATTTGTGCATTTTTGGACACATACTTTTTTGTTTCCCCTTCCCTCCTTGTCCTCTACAGATGATATCAAGTTTTTTAGATCAGCAAGCCATTCTCTTTGTGGACACTGCTGATCGTCTGGCATCGCTAGCTAGAGATGCTTTGGTTCATGCTCGTCTACCTAGTTTTGCCATCCCATATGCTATTGATGTTCTGACAACTGGATCATATCCGCGTCTGCCTACCTGCATTAGGGTAAATAATCCTAACATATGTCTGGAGGGGTAAAAAAAAAAAAAATCCCCTGTACAGTATCAAATGAATGCTAATGGAACTAATTGTATATGTGCAGATGGAACTGTAGTTTAATACAGGCCTAGTGCCAAGTCTCTGTAGTGTCAGTTTCTCATGTAGAGCACTTCCTATTTGAACAAGTTATGCTTTGCCAGTGAAACATTCTCTCCGTTTAAACTACTTTTGCTCTAGGATGAGTATTGTAGCAAATCTTCTTTGGTTCTTTAAGTATTTGCAGGTGCTAAGCCACGAGCCTAGAATAATGAAGTGTGAGAAGGAGATACTGACATCTGTTGCTCTTAGAGGTTTTGCCTGTATTCGGAAATGTACTGAAATACTTAACAGTTCTCTTTAATGCTGCTGCCTTTTCTTGCTGTTAAAATGCAGGCTAATAGGATTTTGTGAAGTAATATAACCAGTAGTACCTGTGACTTAGATCTATAGCTACAGGTAAGGATTGGATTTCAAATCTTTGTATTTAAAAACAAATCTAGTCCGATGTAAAGCCTTGAATTTATTTAATTGATCCAAGTTGAGCAATTTTATTCAGTGGTCAGTCTCAGGTAAAATGTAATCAACTAGAAAACAAATCTGAGTGTTAGATGTAAAACTTTGCTTGTATGTAATGGCCCGTAGTATTTATATTTTCAGACTTCTAGTCTGGTTAGTTTTCACCATTGCTACTGTCAGTGTATTAGGCGTGTTTGAGATAGGTAGACTTGCTTGTGTTTATTTTAACAGGATAAAATAATCCCTCCTGACCCAATAACAAAGAGTGAGAAGCAAACCACACTTCATCAGCTAAACCAGATTCTTCGACATCGACTAGTGACTACAGATCTCCCTCCACAGTTGGCAAATCTTACAGTTGGTAAGAACTGGAATTACTTTTTGAAGAATACATTATTGCAGGCTGATTTGAAATTGTCGCATTAGTGCTAAAGCAAAGCTAAAAGATAGCTTAAGTGAGACTGTTAGGCATGCTTCATCTGTTGAAACTTCCTGTGTCTGTGTGACATCGAAACATGTGTTTTCCCCTTTTGAAAAATGAGGACACTGATAATATTGCTGAAATATTATTTACTTTCAAGAAGAAATCCTGTGCAGGTAATAGCAAAAGGTTGTAAGCATTGTCTTTCTCTTTCAGCAAATGTGTTATGGAAGATTCTTAAGCCTGACAATGTAACTGCTTTATCTTAATTTTAAAACGCAATTTAATTAAACTTAGGTCTTTTTGTAGAAACTCTTTGAACTTTAGCTTATACAAGTCACTCTAATGTTGCTTTGAAAATCTGTTTTGATATTCATCTTCATCCATAGAATTTGTTCATATTTATGCTTGCCTTTTGTTCTGTAGCTTGCTGCAGTGCCAGATCTCTTAATGTATTTTCAGATCTCTGTTTTCGTTTGGCCAAGTAGTGGTAGACATTAAGACAAGCTTTTTTACAGGAAGGATGGCCTTAAACTGGACTAGGTTATTGTAGAATTGCAGAGAATAGGCCTGGAATGGACCTAGCCTGTGCTTTTAACTAAGACAAGGTTAACCATATGTAAACTATACTCCCACAGACCTAGGTCAAAGATCTTTCTGAAAAATCTTAGTAATAGTTTTCACTGGTCCCTATGTGAACATTTGCACTATCAGTATTAGAGCTGGTTTTGTCTAATGGCAGTGTAAATGGATATATGTCTGAGCTCTTCAGATTTTTCAGTTAACTAAACATTTCAGTGACTAATAGTTTCTGGTTTGGGGTTTGGTTTGTGTTAAGAGCATTTCTGGGATGCTTTTGAAAATCAAACTTTGACTTAAAATGGTTAAAATTTCAATAGGAATGTTTATATATAATTGTAAAAGTACGTGGCATATTTGGTTAAGCGATTGAGAAGAAAGTTGACCCACAGGTTATAGTACAGACTTGTACTAAATTGTTTGCTCTGACACTCATTCTCTTTATGGCCTTACTTTCATAGTTTTGAGAGTCTTTGTTCTTGAAACTGATAGCAGTGTTCACAAAGGTCAGTTAGCTAAATAGTGTACGTAATCTTTGCCTGTGTGCATATAGATAAATTATGCAAAAGATTACCTTCCTCAAATGAAAATGGAGTTATAGTATTTTAATGTTAAATAAGTGGTTTGCAGTGAGATATGTTTCCAGGGCTAGATCTCAGCCTGGGTTGAGATCATATTCTGAACCTCTTTCTAATGTTGCTTAAAGTATTCATTGCTGATAGAGCAAAGAATTAGAAAAATTAAGCCAAACATTTTGTTTGTGTAGCTTGTCAGGCTGGTAGTCAGCTCAGTGTATTATAGTAGCACAAGTCCTAACAAGTTATCATGGCTAAAGTACTGCTGTTCAGGACAGTTTGGTACGTCTGTCCATCGTGCTTATTGACACTGATTCTGTTGCGGAAGCAACTGCTAAGTCTTCAGAGTTGCACAGAAACACATTCAGCAGAGCAGAAGCCATAGAGATATAATCCATTGTGAGTGCCAGGAGCTACGACACTGATATTTTGAGGCATCTTAGGAGACTGAGTGAAATAAAACATTTTTTTTCTTCCGTAGCCAATGGCCGTGTCAAGTTCCGAGTTGAGGGTGAGTTTGAGGCCACCTTGACAGTGATGGGTGATGACCCAGACATCCCCTGGCGCCTTCTCAAACTGGAAATTTTGGTTGAAGACAAGGAGACTGGTGGTAAAAAAAAAAAATAAAACCTTTACACTTTCTTTTTAACCTGATATTAATCTCTGGGTCTTTTGCATGTCACAACTTGAGATCATGAAGCTGTATATACTTGTCCTGTTTTCACCTTGCTCGATATGTTTTTAATATCTTAATGATGGTAAACTGTGACATTGTAGTAGACTGACTGAGATTTCCAGAGTAAACCCAGGAATTTGTTAGAAATTCTGGTATGAAAAATGCTCAGTGCAGTTGTATCTTTTTTCTTTTTAATTTATTAATTTGTTTAATTATTTTAAATACCCAGTTTACTGATGTCTAACATGAATTATTTTTAATCCATGAAAGATGGTCGAGCCTTGGTGCACAGCATGCAGATCAACTTCATTCATCAGTTGGTCCAGTCACGGCTGTTTGCTGATGAAAAGCCACTTCAGGACATGTACAACTGTCTGCGTATCCTTCTGAATAAACTGTTTAATGTGGCCTTGCTCTTCCTAGTACTTGGAGATCAAGAAAGATGGATTCCCTGTTAAGCTAGGGGGAAATGTCTGGATGTGGAGTTAAAATTATGGCCTTGGAAGCAATTATTCTCAGGTGCCAGCAGGTAACATTTGATTTTACACACTTAATCAGCAAAGGTAAAGGTGAGGTACTCCAGACAGCAGGCTGTATGGTAAGTCAGTACAGCAGCAGCTGGCTGCATGTGCTAATTTCAGAGACAGAATACAGTGCTGACTTAGAAGTTGTGGAAGCTGACAAGTCTTGCTACCAAAACAACAGTAAGATGATGATGGTGTGTTAACTGTATTGCACCCATGTGAATAATAAAATGAGATATAGCATGTGCAGGAGGTAGTGCATTGATTTTCTGTGTGCAAAGGGCAAATTGCTTGACAGTGTGAAATTGTTTTCAGTGAAAGAGTTTCTGCAGAAACAAACAGAATCGTGTTGTTTTAGGGTGACCATGGGAGAGGGGGTTACTAGTAACTATAGGGTGAATTAAATTTCTTTGTTAGCAATCTTCTTTGCCCTAAAAGATGAGCAGAGTTAAAATCTATAAAACAAAGCTATTATGACACTCTTGTTTAACACCCTGCCATAGATAAGAGTTTAAAAAAAAACAAAACAGCAAAACCCTTTGAGAAATACATGATGCTGTTTATATGTCTTTATCTCTGGATTACTCCATTAGTGTGTTTTCAGACAGCATCTTCTCTGCCTTTTCTGACAAATGGATTTATGAATTGTACCGAAATGGATTTACATAGTGTACAGACTTTCTGGAAGTCTTATATTTTCTTAACTCTGTTCATTAGACTCCTTCTGCTTGGCACTTCAGTTGGAAGTCTTGCATTCACAAACACTAATGTTGATTCGAGAGCGTTGGGGTGACCTTGTGCAAGTGGAGCGATATCATGCTGGGAAATGTCTCTCACTCTCTGTTTGGAAGTAAGTTAATGTTAAATGGGCTGTTAACAAACAATAAATGAAATAATAAGAGGGTTTTAATTTACTAAGCTTGAGCCAGATTTTTCAGAATTGTACTTTCTGATGTGAGACTCTTAAATTCTTGTAATGTAAGTACCTAAACATGTTGCTTGACTTGCAGAGAAGTGAGGGATGAACATTAATGTACAGGAGAACGATGGATGCAGTTATAAATCAGCTTGTATTTATGCAGATATCTAAATAAATTAATTATTTCTTTGTCAGTCTTTTACTATATTTATTGCTTGACTTGCACTAGATAAAATTTTAAAAAGCAATCCAAATGCTCTTCTGATTGTGTTGAATTTGCGGCCATCTAAAATTTCTTTATGTAGTTATAGTTTACCAACAGTTCTGCATTAAAATGAAAACTAAAACAAATGCTTTTGTCAGTTCAGCTGACATAATCTTATTGTTAACTAGAACCCTCAGAATCAAGGATTAGCTACTGAATAGCTTGTTTTCTGCTATTTCAGACACATGTTTTAATTGTTCTCTTTATTTTAAGTCAACAGGTGCTTGGCAGGAAAACAGGGACCGCATCTGTTCATAAAGTCACCATTAAGATTGATGAGACTGATGTCTCAAAACCCTTACAAATATCTCATGAGCCTCCACTGCCAGCCTGTGATTCCAAACTGATGGAAAGAGCCATGAAGGTAAAGGTTTGCTTTGCACTAGGCATCTAGTTTTATAAATCAAAAACTTAAAAATGCTTTGTATTGTCAGTTTGTTTCACTTTGATTCTATTTAAAGAGCTGTTTCTAAGATTTCTAGTCAGCAGTTACTCTAGGTTGTGTGGTATTTATGTTGGAACCTGAAATTGTTGTTACAGGTTATTGGCCTTGACTTAATCTTAAAAATTACACCTAAGTCACAGTGCATTATATACAGCCTATGAGACAAATGCTGAAGCTGGGTGGAAACAATAGCAGAGTTTCAGTTAGGGTTAGCATTTGGCTTGAAATGGTTTATGGAGAAGCCAGTTCTTCCATTTCCTGTCTTGGAGATGCTGTGTAAGCTTCCTCTGAAAATCAACTTCCGCCTGTCACTTGAGTTGACTAGCCAGCAGTGCTATTCATAAAATCTTACATTATGATTTAGAGATCTTGTGCAAGAGTAACGTGGTTTGCTTGCTACAAGTGTTGGGTGAAGCCTGGTTTTACATTATCACTAACCAGATTATGTCGTGTGGCCTATTTGAAGGTGCCTTTGTATTATTGTTCAAATTCCTGTATGTTAAAAGTGGCATTGTTGAAATGGTCCAAAATGAGTAACTGCTGTCAGCTTCCTGCTTGGATAAGGCCTCACTGGTGATAAGTCTAGATCTTGGTTAATGCTATCTAAGAGAAACTGTGTTCTAGGTTTTATCGTAAGTCTTTTGTTGGTTCCTCAGCAAGTCTGGCTGTGAAATGTCAGGATGTGTGTTTGTCAATTTCTTACAGTGTTTGGGGTTTTTTTTTAAGAAAGTTAATAAACTGGAGTGAATGGTGTAGTTTTCAAACTTTCAGTACAGTTTTTTTCACAGGGAAAAACTCCCCAGCTCAGATTCTTCACCTGTCTTACAGCACCTTCTACTGAAGATAGCTTTCACCTACTGCACATACTTTGTATTTGAGCCTCTTGACCCATCTTGTTTACCAAGTCTGACAGACAAGTCTTTATATGGTGAATGCCAAGAACTTCATATGTTTGGTCTGCAGAGGAATGTGGGAAACTTAGTGGAGCATAGTAGCCTTCTACTCCTAAAGTAGAAATTCCACTATTAGTATACTAAATGTATACTAAATTTACTCATTTAATAGCCTAAATTAGCATATTTAACCTAGTAAATATAAAGTGAATTTAGTGAAGATACTGTATTTATGTCTAAATTCAGGAAAATGTGCTTTAAGTAGAACATCTGCTGAAGTCCCACTGGAGCTGATGCAATCTAAGATCACTGAATCAGGTCTGCAGACTGTAGATTAAGATGTGACACCATGGTAAATTTGAGATTTATCAAAGTTAACGCTGACCCTCTTTATAACTACTTGCTCTGAGCTTAAAAATTTTATCAGCTATGGTATATACAGTGCTATTCTGATGTTTGAATAATGATCTCAGCTGTGATGACGTAGATAGTGCACCATGTTTCTGTTTATTTAAGATACTATATAAAACAGTGGCATGAACAAATATGTTTGTCTACTTGGTTTATTATACATTAACCTACTGAAAACTGAATGTAGCTATAGAGCCTGTAGTCACTTGTTTGTAAGGAAAATTTAGCTTGTAGCAGCTGCTGAGTTGAAGTGCTCTTGTGGATGGATAAACACTTGATTTTTAAGGCTTGTCTTGGAAACCTAGTCTTTAGGGGAAGGTCATTCTGGTATATACGAAAGCATGTACTGAAATTTTGTATAATTCTGTTGTGGTACAAACCGTTTCTGCATTTATCTCTTATGCTAGAATAAAATTTGAGTTTAATTCACCTTGAACAGTTTTCAAAGCCATGTGAGGTTAACTATAAAAAGGTTTTGCAGTAATCTGTAGCTTTGCTTATGCAAAATATGTAAATAGTATGAGTGTAATGTGAATTTAGATTGCACAAGGAAGCTACAGTGAATATAAGTGGTAGCATAAGCCCCCGCACTGGTAGTGCAACAGCCTGTAGATGCTCTAGGTGAAAGCGTCTAGATACTCCTGGGTTCAGTAAGGCTGCTCATATTCTGCATCTGCCACTGCATCTTCACTGCATTGTTAGCCTGTTAACAGGACTAAAACTAGTGTTGTATTTTGTGCTACAGCTACCTAGGTGTTTGTGTAGGGGCAACCATATTCTAACAGAGTGTTGTTCTGGGGGGTTTTGTGGGGGGTTTTTTTCCTTAGCTTAAGCTAGGAATTAATGCTAAACTGGAAAGTACTCTAGCCTTAATCAAGAACAAGTAGATCTGCACAGTGAGTGGTGACAGCATAGTTTGTGAAACTTCTTTTCTTTTACATTTTCTTCTAGTCTTCTCTCAAAAACCTTCCTACTGCCTGCTGCACAGACAGAATCTTACATTAGTTTGTTGTATTTTATAGTGATCCAAATACTCAAGTTTTCAGTTCATTTGGTTCACCACGGTTCTCAGCAAATTCTTTCTGAAGTGATAAGTAGCTTTGTTCCAGTGTGCTAACGCATGAAGTCTACACATCAAATTTGAACTTGCTCAAGTACATTACTTTTTTACAGATTGACCACCTATCAATAGAAAAACTCCTAATAGACAGTGTTCATGCAAGATCTCATCAAAAACTCCAGGAGCTGAAGGCCATTCTTAAGAGCTACAATGTTAATGACAATTGTATGTGTTTTCTACTGAAGTTCGTTTCAAGTTAATTTCCATTTGTGCCTAGGAATGGTTTCCTTTTTTCTTGGTGTTTCATATTTTTCATTTAAATTAATGAAAAGAAGAAAAAATAAAGGGAGATCTGTTCAGAATTAACAAGACTTAGCTTTAAACTGTTCTGCATTAATAACTGTAAAATACTCGTACCTCTAAATGCAGTATAATAGGTGAAGCTGGTAGAGCATTGTAGGCTGGGTTGAAGGATTAAAAGTTGCCTGCTGTAAAACTTCTGCCTGTTCAGAATTTAATGCAAATCCTTCACTGTCTTGAACTAGCTTTGGATGACACTTTGCTTAAACTGTTGTTGAAGCTATTGGGATTTGAATTGAGTTTATAATTTTGAAACAGTGAGTTAGGTATTCAAGGATTAATAATATCCAAATTTGGTTTTTTCTCGTTGGTTTGTTACTAGCACTATTACGTGAAGAAATTCTTATGTTCAGTTCTCTCTTTATGTTAACCATATAATAATGTGCAAGTGAAGATTTTTTTCTATACACACAAACAGGTTTTGTGATTTTAATGGGCTAAGTTTTAATATGATGAGCTTGAATTTTGTGTCAAATTATTAACATCAAATTTTGTTTAGCATTCATTGAGACAGCTCTTCCAACTCTTGTAATTCCGATTTTGGAACCATGTGGTCGATCAGAGTGCCTGCATGTATTTGTTGATCTCCACTCTGGAATGTTTCAACTGATGCTGTATGGTGTTGGTAAGTAGGTGCAAAACCAGGTTGTATTTAATATCTTGCAAAAATCGTGCATTATGAGGTAATTTTGTGTGAACAGTTCTATCACATCTGCAAAGTTCTGTAAGTAAATAAGGCTAATGCAAATGAACACTACATTTGAGTAATCTAGTATTGGAGTTTGAGGAACGAAGAAGTGGATCTTTCTGCCTAAAAGTCACAGTTCAATTAGGTATACTTTAAGAGGACAACAGACTTAAGCATTACTGGGCATCATTGCAATGCATATTGGTTATGACTTATGATTCCTGGGTAGTGCTGCTAATGGATGCAGTCATTTCATATGAACCTGGTTGAGAACTGTATTATGTGACCATGTACATCTTGAGTTACTGTTCAAGTCTTAATTTCAGGCTTCAGATTACTTAGGAAAAGAAAGAAAATGAGTTCTTTTAGTCTATTTGCCTAATAACATACTGCAGTGATTTTGCAAGCGTTGTGGATCATTTGTTGTGTATCTTAATCTCTCTCTTCGCAATGAGCCACATGGAGAAGACAAGGGGCAGCATTACAGGTTGCACCAGGATAGGTTTCATCTCAATATAAGAGAGACTTTTTTTTACAATGAAAACAATCAATCACTGGAACAACTTCTCCAGGGACGTGGTGGAGTCCCCATCAATGGTGGTTTTCAACATGCAGTTGGACAGGATGTTAGATAATCTCATTTAGGCTCCCTTTCCCATGAAAAGCTGAACCAGATGATCTTTCGAGGTCCCTTCCAACATGGGTTGTTCTATGATTCTGTGATTAATTGTTTATTAAATTAGATGAGACACTTTCATTAAAAGGCCAAAATTTTGTTTGAAGAGCAGATATTAAGACCATTCACTCACCTAATGGTCTTGCAGATCAACTGACACTCGATGACATAGAGAAGTCTGTCAATGATGATATGAAGCGTATCATTCCTTGGCTTCAGCAGCTCAAGTAAGTGACTTGAATGATTCACGTAGTTTGCATAGAATGAATTACCATATTTGTATTTTGGGTTATCACACTTGCATGGCTTTGTGTTTTACCACAGTAGGGGATATACTTTCTCGCTGTTCTAAGCAACTGAGTATTTGCCCTCTCACCTAAATGGGTGAAGGAAATTCTGCTTTTGCTTGAAGTTGATTCCATAATCCTCTTTTAGTCTGCCCCTTTACACATAGGCTCATGCATTGCTATGTGCACACTCTGCATGAAGTCTTTTCACTGCAAGTCAGTAGCAGACCACTTGCTTCCTGAGGATCTCATTTTGTGTTCATGTTCCTTTTCTATCTCCTGTATTCCACTCTGTTTCTACAGCTGAACTCTGCTTGTTTCTCAGCAGGAACTATCTCCCCTCTCACAATATAGAGGAAAAACCAGGAAGTGGCCTAGGATGATTTAAATAATATATGTTTATCTTCTAATACTTTGGCCCTTGCTGGTTTAAACCTATAATCTTCCTTCCATAAAGCCTTGAGATTTAAGCACAAGATACATTTGGCTCCCATAAGAGGTTGTAGCAAATAAAGCAAATACAATTTGCATCTGCATGAAAGCTAAGTTCCACCTGCTCCGTCAGCTTGGAAGTTCCCAGTACTCTGAGTTAATTGCAGGGTGAAACCTCTATTTGAGGAATTTTGCTTCTAAAAGAAGCATGATGATGCATGAAGCACTGGCACCCTGGAGAAACTAATCAGCCTCCCTTTGTTATAAATAATGTACTTGAGATAATGACTTGGGTAGTGCTGCAGTTTTTGAGGAAGCTAGTCAGTCCCACAAAATGTCTTTTAGGACAGCTATATCTAACATGTATCTATGAGAATAAACATGGTGTGTTGTGGTGGGGAGATGCTGAGCACCCACACTTTCCACTGCTGTTTTCAGTGGAAGCTTGAATGAAAAACCAAGCCACATTTTTGAACTGCTTTCAGGCCTAGCTAGGCTTTCTGGCCTTGCCATTGTAGCCAAAATCCGTTGGTGTAGAACGGAGTTTAATTCCAAACATGAGAATAAATTTGGTGTCCTGCATGTAGTTCTTCACATTCAAACTTACTCAGGTGAATGAGTTTGTTTAGAACATAATCCAGAGTGATGTCCATCTTTCATAGAATCATATGAAAGCTGGACATCACTCTGGATTATGTTCTAAACAAGCTTTGGTGACTTTTTTCCCTGTATTGCTTACCAGTATATGGAGCAATTATCTTTTCTATACCAAAGAATAATAATTGCATATTCTAAATTGTAAAATAACTGTAATCTGCATGGTTTTTAACTTGTCCCTTTTATTTTTCAATATTATAATTTCATATTGTGGCGTATGAAAACTTATTCCTTCAGTGAATAATTTCAGGACTTTTTTTCTTAAATCAACAGCTGTCTATTACACAGGCTGGAGACAATATGTAAACATAGTAATAAGAAGATATAAATTAATGAAATTTTCTGTGCAATTTTCTTTATATAACTTGTGCGACAATGATAGATGTTAACTTAGAATATGACTGTCTCTTAATTTGACACTAATGCTCTAAACAGCAGTATACTAGAATAATGTAAAGCATTCTCAGGGTAGTAATTACCTTTATTTCAATGCAAGGTTCTGGCTTGGACAGCAACGTTGCAAACAGTCAATAAAACATCTGCCTACAGTGAGCAGTGAAACTCTTCAACTAGCTAATTATGCTAGCCATCCAGTGGGAAATCTTTCCAAACACAAATTGTTCATAAAACTCACTCGCCTTCCACAGTACTACATTGTAAGTAACTGAAAAATGCTTCTATCTTTTACTCCCAGTCATGGATATACCAGACAATTTGTTTGTTGTACTGTTAACTCTAACATTAGGAACCAAGTGATTGACGTAATCCTCAACTTTCCGCTCTCCCTTCCTTCTCTCATTCAGTGGGTTTGTTAAGCAATCAGGCTTATAGAGAGGAGAGAAGATAAAGGTTTATTACTCGGCAACCTTCCCATTGTTTTTAAGTTTCCTGGAAGTTTAGTCTTCCTTCCTTCTCTTCTTGGATCCCATTCCTAGCCACAGGATCAGTATCTTGAAAATAGTTTCTTTTCTTTGGGGGGGAGAGGGTAAGAAATGATGTAGACATATTCTTAGCTTGAGGGTCTTCTCAATTTGTTGTTTTGTTTAAATATAGGTTGTAGAGATGTTTGATGTTCCTGGCAACCCCACAGAACTAGAGTACAAGTACCATTTTCTCTCTGTGAGCTATGCTGAAGGAGATGACAGCCCTGCAACTGCACTTTTACTACAGCAGTTCAAACCAAACATTGAGGAGTTGGTACTAGACACAAGAAGTGGGAAACAAATGAAAAGTGGTGTCAAGCGTAAGGTATGTGTCTCAAAAGCTGTGGGGCTAGTTATAGAGCATGAAAGCTAAACACGTGTTCTGAGCATCAATACCAGCTTTAGTAGTGTCGTTTCAAAGGTTTGTATGGCTGACATCGTACTTGTATTGCAGCTTGGTTCTCTGGACTTCCCTAGGGAGATGATGGGAAACTGTTTTGCAACGGTTCTCTGTTAATTCATGCCAGGCCTTCTCAGCTGTTTTAAAGAGCCAAGGCAGAGCACTGTGCTGAGGTAGCTAGAGTAGCTTGTATACACAGAGAACTGGTATCTGCGTGATGTGCTTTGTGTCATGCAGGTGTAGTCGTTGAAAGACTTGCAGGGGTTTGTAAGAGTTATTTCTTGGGGGTCAGTCTGACGTGGCTTAGTGGTATGTAAATACTGTTTTAAGGAAGCAGGTGATTGTAAAACTACTTATAACTGAATTGCTTCAGTGCTGAAGTGGACCAGGTCCTTTTAGGAGTTTAGTCTCAGAGTGTGATTCATTTAAAACTTGGATGAATTGGATTATTCTCTGACATATTTTCAAAATGTTTACTCTGAATGTGCAAGTACATTTGTCATTTATTTTAATTCTAGTTATCTGGTGATCCATGTTCCATAGAACCTAAGAAACCAAAACGGTCGGGAGAAATGTGTGCCTTCAATAAAGTGCTAGCTCATATTGTAGCCATGTGTGATACAAATATGCCATTTATAGGGCTTCGTATGGAGGTATGTATTAAAAAATATTTTGTTTCCTTCTTCCCCTCTACTACTCCTGATTTTCTTGTCTAGATGCAACTATTCAGCAGACCTGTGGTCATGTGTTCAGTTTGGAGTTCCCCCACCAGCTGAGCCTAGGTGACTTAAATTCTACACTGAGTTGCTCTAGTCTTGTTAGAGCTGGTTTTCTAAGACCAAGCACTGCAAAAAGCTCGAAAAGTTAAGGAAAATAAGAGAATAAAAGACACATTTGTGGGAGGGGGTGAAAGACAAACCATACCAGATTTGCACAGACTGGTTTTTGGCCTTGCAATGCTTGGGGATGTGAAACATCTGTCACCCTTAGGGGAAGAAAAATTAAAATCCTTGAAAAACTTTCTTATTTTGCTTGACTTTTTGCTTGGGATAACATTTTTCTTCTTCGTTCCTAGTTATCTAATATGGACATTCCTCACCAAGGAGTACAAGTAGAAGGAGATGGCTTCAGCCATGCAATACGTTTATTAAAGTAAGAGGATATGCTCCGGTGTTCCATTTTCTTGCTGTACTGCTTGAGAGATTGTTTGGAAAGTAACACTAAAAATATGGAGGGGGCGGGATTTTTGGTTTTGTTTTTTTGGGTTTGTTTTTTTTTCCTTGTGTGTCTTGCACAGTCATGTGAAGCAGTGCTGGAGAAAGAGGAAAATAAGAGTAGACAACAGAGCCAGCTAACTTGTTTCCTTCATTAGCCTGAGCTGGGGAGTTTTGAAAACAGTCTGACAGTCCTCAATCCTAAAATCCAGGCCATGCTAAGAAGATATGGTGAGGATTCATGAACACGTAGTTGCAGTTTCAGATCAGATCAGAGGCCTGCATTCTCCATATGTTATTTGACAATTACCAGTCTGTGATACTGCAGAGGAAAATGCAAGGAATCCCAGAAAACATAATTGCATGGTAAAAAAACTTGTAGAGGAAACACATGAGAATCATACAGTAATTTAAGAGTAGAAGGGACCTGTTGAGGTCGTGTGGTCCAACCTTCTGCTCAAAGTAGGGCTGATCAGCTGCATTTTCCAGTCTCCAAGGGATTTTGTGCCCTTCCTGGGAACAGCAATCTCAAATACAGACTGGAGAGGGGAGTAGTCTCTTGACTGCCTGACTAATACAGGATGCAGTGATTGGTCATTGCTGCAAGGGCATGTTGCTGACCTCTGTTCAGTTTGTCTCCCAAGCCCCCAAGTTCTTTTTCTGCAGAGCTGCTACTCAGCCAGTCTGTCTCCACTCTGTGCTGTTCCCTGAGGTTATTTAGGCCCAAGTTCAAGTCTTTGCATTTGTTTTCATTGAACTTCATGAGGTTCCTCTTAACTCATTCCTCCAGCCATCTGAGGTGTCTGAATGGCAGCCCTGTCCTCCAGTGTGTAAAGTGCTCCCTTCAGTTTGGCATCATCTGCAAACTTGCTGTTCCTTTGCATCACGTAGGTTATTGAAATTGTTAAATAGTATTGGTCTCTGTTAACCCTGAGGAGCGTCAGCCACAGCCAGCCACTAATTGAACTTGTGACTGTTGACCACAGTGCCTTGTACCTGGCAGTCCAGCCATTTTTCACACTTATTGGAGCCTACTTCAAGCCTCACCCTTTTAAACTCTGGGTTGTGTTATGAAGTAAAACAGTTTATATCAGTTTAAAATATTAAAAAACCCAAAGACACCTTCTAGAGTAAAACCTTCTCAACTTCTTTTATGCTGCAAAAATATATAGTGATATAAAGGCACGAGTCTCTAAACTCATCACACCCTACCTTTTTAACTTGCATCTGAGCAAAGAAATGCTGAGAACTTGTGAGCTGAAGTTAAGGGTGGTGCTGAAATTTCTGGATAGGGTCTCGAGGGATTTGAAAAAGATTTTTGCATGTTTTTTACTTAAGCTTTATTTAGTCTGTCCCCTGAGCTCAATTCTCATGTTGGGATATGAATAAATTAGTGGGTAATAAGATAACTGCCAGGTTGTTCATTGTATTTAGAGGGCTTGTTCTAGAAGGTGAACCGATTAATGAATTCAGGTTGCCACAGAACTAACTTATTTTTGTCTTTTTGGCTGTTTTCTCTGTATAAAAGCTTCATATCGATGTGCTCTTACTTCACCAGGAGATCAGGGCAATTCAACAGATACCTTAACAGTCTGTAATTTACAGGTGTTGAATCAATATAAAAATGGTCTTAACTCAGAGTGCTTTTGTAACACACTCATTACAGCCCTTGAAGAGAAGCAGGATGTCTCACTGTGCAGTCCAGCTGTCTTTGCTGTTGATTTGTTCCTTCTTTCATGTCCAGACTTAGAAGTCCTTCAGGAAATGTTAGAAGGTAGTATTTTTAGTTTTGGAATTGTACTGTGTGTAACTGAGATTTTTTTTTTTTTTTTTATCATGAATAGAATTCCTCCTTGTAAAGGTGTAAGTGAGGAAACACAGAAAGCTCTGGACCGATCTCTTCTTGATTGCACTTTCCGGTTACAAGGTAGAAATAATCGCACATGGGTGGCTGAGCTGGTGTTTGCAAACTGCCCCCTTAATAGCACTTCCTCCAGGGAGCAAGGTAAGTTTCATTTAGGAAGACTGGTACATTCTGTTCCTTTGTATTTTACATTGCCTGTTCCAGTAGTTCAAATGTTTTGGTGTTACTGGACAACTGTCTGCTCTTAAGATTTCTAATAAACTACAGTGTATCTGAATCAAAATTTTGACTGCTGAATTGATGCACTCTTATTATTTAAATATGCCTCCTGGTCACTTGGTCCAGTTCACTCATAGTCCATAAACCAGTTTAGGAATCACTAGTTTAATCAGTATTTACCATCTCCTAATGCTGCAGGACCAACCCGTCATGTTTACTTGACGTATGAAAACCAGTTATCTGAACCAGTTGGAGGTCGCAAAGTTGTTGAGATGTTCCTTAATGACTGGAACAGTATTGCTCGGCTGTATGAATGTGTCTTGGAGTTTGCACGATCCTTACCAGGTACAGAAATCACCTCCTTTTTGTTAAAATGATGCATGTACAGATTACTGTGGTTTTCTCACTCTGACCCTTTTCCCTCCTCTCTCCAAAGACATACCCAACCACTTAAACGTTTTTTCAGAAGTTCGTATCTACAATTACCGAAAACTTATCCTTTGTTATGGAACTACCAAGGGAAGCTCAGTAAGTAACTCCTCAGTGCACTTAAAATGTATGTTTTAAAGTAGAATGGGTAGGCTTAGAGTTCTCAGAACTGTGCTACAAAATATTTCCTTGTATGACATTATTGTGGAATTAATATTGATGAATGTAGGAAAGACAGAAATAAGAGGGTGCCAGATTGCTCATTTTCTAGGTTACTAGATGTTCAGAATTTTTGAGAATTTGTGTAAGATGCTTTAAATTGTGGGAAGCACAGTTGTATGCTCCTGATTGATGAATGCTGGTGTGGCAGCCTTTTTCTGACAAACTTATCGTAAGTGTTGCTACTGGTGACTGCTGTACTTGGATATATGTAAGCTGAGTGCCTATTTCTGCCTTAGAAGAAAGGATTTTCTTCCTTCTAGTTGACTTGCTAAAATAATTCCCCAGTTTTGTGGTTGCCAACAATCCAGCTAGCTAAATGGATGTTAATGCTAACAGCGCTTTTTTTTTTTCCACAACCTCAGCAACTTCTGAGGAAGGTGAGGTAGGAGTCTGTTTAGGTTTAATGAAAAATGGGGAAAAAAATTAAAGCAGACCAGCTTTCTTGTTATAACCTCATAGTTTTCAAGACCATTTTATGTTCTTGATATTGCAGATCAGCATTCAGTGGAACTCCATACTCCAGAAGTTCCACATTTCACTGGGAACTGTTGGCCCAAACTCAGGTTGCAGTAACTGTCACAACACAATACTGCACCAGCTCCAGGAGATGTTTAATAAAACACCAAATGTGGTGCAGATGTTACAGGTAATATTTTAAAAACTTCTCTCAAGAAAAGTGCAAGATAATTAAGAGATTAATTCTGATTAAACTGTTCAAAGTTACATGTATGTGGTGATTGTTCATGGATCTCATTGGTAGAAGGTGGCTTGGGGAGGATTGTATCTCACCTGTGCCCCGTTTTCCCTGACCTTTACTTAAAGGTAAGCTACCTGATTTCTCTATCTGTTCTCTCTCAGGTTTTGTTTGACACTCAGGCTCCATTAAATGCCATCAACAAACTTCCAACTGTGCCCATGCTGGGTCTGACTCAACGCACCAACACTGCCTATCAGTGTTTTTCAATTCTGCCACAGTCACCCACACATATCAGGCTGGCATTTAGGAATATGTACTGCATTGACATCTACTGCCGGAGTCGTGGTGTTGTAGCGATACGTGATGGGGCATACAGTCTCTTTGACAACAGCAAAATAGTTGAAGGTTTTTACCCTGCGCCTGGACTAAAGGTGACTGTTTTTGTTTTTCTGGCATGTTGTAAATAAACAAGCTTCTAACTTGAAGAATGAATCTGATGCGAAGAGCTGCAGTCCTTCCAAAATTCTGAGAAGGCATTTTATGATTTATCAGTAGATTTGTTAATTAGTTTAAATTAAAACATTTCCTTTAAGAAAATTAGCGTCAAGTGTCAGGTGTTTTTCCATGTAATAAAATAATTTATAGGCTACTTTGGGCATCCTTTTGTTAAAACTTGCTGAAACTTTGTGACTAGGCTAGATGTATTCTCCAGGATTAACAGCAGCTGCTCCTCACAAACTACGTTGTGTGACAGGGCAGTGTTCATATGTTCAAGATGAAAAAATGCTCCTTGTCAGGTGATTCTAGACAGAACCTTCTCTTTTAAAATAGTTCCATCAGTGTGTGGTAGGAGCCTGTGGCTTTGCTTCTGAATACAGTGCTGGTTTGCTCTTCCTAAAAAATGAATCTGTGCACACTGACAGAATACCTTAGCTGAGGGCAGCTAGTACCACTGCTGGTTATATTGAAATATTGGAAAGTGGCACCCATTGTGAAACAGGGTGGTTTGCTAATTTTTTTCTTCTGACAGTTGCAACCAAACGCTGATTCTCTGGCACTGCATGTAGCTGATCCTAAACATCTACCTCTTTCAGGAATTCCAAGTGGAAGGCTGATGAGAAGAGAAAGGGGATTGTAGATACCAGTAGAAAGTATAAGAGAAAGAAATTGGGAAGGTAGAGGAGGAAGTAATTCAAGACAGTTGGCAAATTCCTCTGGGTACACGAGAATGATATGGAGGAGGTGACCTGGGCCTTCTTACCTGAACAGGGCAGTTGTAGGTGTGGTACAACAGCTGTTCTGGAACAGCTTCTTCCAGATGTAGGATTTTCCTTATTTTTAAGGAAAAAATAAAAATGTTATTTCAATTAACAAGACACATTTCATGTTAATAATCAAGGTTTCTTGTTTGGTGGTGATGCAAGACCCCTTTCTTAAAAGAAAAAGGGAGTGATGCTTAAATATCCACTGAGAAGCTCTGTTTATGAATTGATATATTTTACAAACTGTTCATACTGTATATAATGAATGCCCACTGGTAGCTAGTTCTGGAGACCTGCCTGTTTCGTATGTGCTGTACCAGATAAAGATAGTATTAAAGTTCAGTAAATACTATGCTCAGTTATGTAATAAAATTTAAATGGGGAAATTGCTAACAGAACTGATTTTTCGACAGACATTCCTGAACATGTTTGTTGACAGCAATCAGGATGCACGAAGACGATCTGTAAATGAAGATGATAACCCACCTTCTCCTATCGGAGGAGACATGATGGATTCTTTGATAGCACAGCTTCAACCCCAGCAGCCACCGCAGCAGTCACAACAGGTACCCTCTAGACAAAATAAGAAATGTTTATTGTCTTCTACAACTGTAGATTTCTAAGAACTTAAGCTCTAAAAAGATTAGCAGTAAAAAATGGAAAGGGAGACTATAAAACTGCTCTGCTGTGGAATTCCCCTTGGGGCAAAATGTATTAATTTATTTTGCCATTTCTCATTCCAGTGTAAACAGCCCATGGCATATAAACAGCAGCTTTGGAAGGTCACATGAGACTTGCTACCTTAGAAGTGAAGGACTGAGGGAGGGAAAACAACTGCTTAAAATAAAAGATGGGAGGGGGATGCGGGAGGCTTTGCTGTTACAGGGTGGCAGGTAAAAAGGAATGAGGTGCAGAGGTATTATGTCTTGAGGAGAAACTGCAAAAAGGCATTGAAAAAAATAGTGAGCACTGAACAAGGTGATAAAGACAATCAAACAACTATTTTGATAGATCTATACAATTTTGTAGGTGGGGACCAAACTCTCATTAGTGTTCTGCACATACTTAACTTTATTTTTAGTACAAAATGATCAAAACTTTTTGTTGTCCTGTGTTGACAATTTCAGCCATTTGCAAAACAGGCAGGAGCATCAGGAGCATATCCTCTTACTTCTCCACCCACTTCCTATCACAACACAGTGACGCCATCTCCATCTATGATGCACACGCAGTCACCAGGTAAGATGGCTGAGAGTTTGTGTGCTAATCATATGCTGGAAATGTATGCACAACTGTTTGTGCGTGCATGCTTTTTCTATTATTTGAGCTGTCTTTAGCTCCAACTTATCCAACAAAATGCATTTTTTGGAAAAATAGCTAAGCAAAGTGCTTCCATGTATGTTTTGGAAAGTACATTTTGAAGCAAAAAAAAAAAATCAGTCAGTGAAACTGTCGTCTTTAGCTATGTAATATCTGGGACTGTTTCATTCTTATGGCTTACAGCCTGCTCAGATCAAAACCTGTTAATTTCAATACCTGTTTTTTCAGAAAAGCTTTTCATCACCAAAGTGCTATTTTGTGCTCCCAACTGTTACAGCACAACAGCTGAAAATATTAAAATCTGGGGAAGGGCTGCGCAAGGGGAAATGCTATTCTTCAAGCCAAATATCTTGGAAAGTTTCCTCTGTGTGGTGAATCAATCTGGAAAATGTAATGCTTGTGCATGTACAAAATAATGCCTTTGAGTGCAAAAACAAATTCTCATGAATCTTGTTTGCTGTCTCCCTAAAAAGGAGATAGCTGTAACAGTTGACAGAAAAAGTTATAACAAAAAAATGGGAAATGTGTATGTTGAGTGATGTGATGTTTTTGATTAGGAAATTTGCATGCTGCAAGCTCACCTAGTGGAGCTTTAAGAGCACCATCACCAGCATCCTTTGGTCCAACTCCCTCACCTTCCTCTCTTGGAATCACAATGGGACAAACAGCTAACTTTGCCAGCCCACATGGTGAGTTCTTTACCAGCGGGTGTGTATATAGTAACAGAGAGAGCACATTTGCATTTGAAATTAAGTCTTCATGAGCATGCATAAGTTAATTGAGAAAAATTAATGTTTTGTAATTGGCTAAAGTACTTGTTTTCATACATGTGGGTATAACTCTTAGCAGTAGTCAAAAGTAGCTGCATGGCACATTGAAGTGTTCCTAATGTTTTAAAAATTGACTATCAGCCACTCTTTTCTGCTTACTAACATGGGGAAATTCCGTGTGATCTTGTGGCAGAACAATGGCTGCAGCTTTTAGTGAGCATTGTCTTGTGTTAGATTAGCTAATATATTTTCACTGCTTATGATTTGTGGAAAAATAACTGAAACAGGTTAGAAACTTAAATACTTGCAATTTGAAAATATTGTCAAAGTCTTGCTGGTTTGACATATATGTGAGTAACATGCCTTTCAGTTGTTTCCTTTATTAAGTTTTTTGGAAAGCTGCCAAAACAATTGTTAGTTGTAATCACAGTGCGTTGGAAACCGTTCCATAGATCAGTATAAATGAACAGTGCAGATTGTAATTTTAGCACACCAATTTAACTGTCAAGATGAACAAAGTGAGGTGGATATACAACAGACTGTTTAAAAAGCTTGTTCTGATCAGTCTTGATAGCAGAGTACAAAACCAAAGATACTTTCGCAGAGATAACTGCAAGATACTGAATAGATAAGGATCAGTCTAGCTGAGGCTTTCATTTGCTGAGGAGCAGTTGAAGTCCAAGTGTATAAGCAAGAGCTCTTTTTAGTTTAGACCCTGTTATGTGTTGGAACATGCTGATTTGTTTTAACAATTTTATTTTACTTTTTTTAAAAAATAACAACCAGAAAATCCTTGACTCTGTATCTTGATTTTTATTTTTTCCCACCTCCCCTCATGTTTTTTATATGGTTGTAAAATGTAGTCTAAAAGCTTGCAGATACTCATGCTTTACAGATCTTGGTACGCCTTTTTTAGATTTCTAGATTAGAAAAACCTTGTACTTTCTAAAGAAATAATAATGGTCTTGTAACATCTGTAGGTACCATAGACCCAAGCTCACCGTACACCATGATGTCACCCAGTCAACGTGCAGGGAACTGGCCAGGATCTCCCCAGGTCCCTGGTCCATCACCAGCAGCACGGATGCCTGGAATGTCACCAGCCAACCCTTCCCTTCATTCACCTGTCCCAGATGCCTCTCATTCCCCACGAGCTGGAACAAGTAGGTTTTTTTTTTTTATCAGTCCTATGACTGAAACACTCGTGTTTAACTTTTCTAGTTCTGTCCTTTTTGGTATTTTGTTTGTCAGCCTAATAGTCCTTACTGCCCTTGTGCAGTAAAATATCTAAGGAAATATGAAGCCTTTGTTCTGTCCTAGTTCAAATCTTCTATAGCAAATTGGAAAACAAGTTAAATCATACAGCATAAGCTTCAGCAGGATTAATACCACTTGTTGCACAGTGGAAATTAGTCTTTATTGAGCTGCATGACCGAGAGAAAATTCTTCAGAATGAAAGCAATGATAGGCATATTTGCCTACCCAAATACTAAGTCTTCATCTTAGAGTTGTAATGCTGCTCTTGCACAACTGGTTTAGCCATCTTTACATCTCATTGAGGTTGTTGTACAAACCTGATATCTGCTGGCATGCAGGAGGAAAGGGAGTAGGATTCCAATGTTACTGAGGCTCTTTGCATGGGTGGAGGGTCGAAACCCTAATTGTTTGGCTTTGTCTGTCTGTTGCCTGTCTCTAGGCAGCCAAATTCTTAGGTAAGAAAGATTCAGCTTTGGCCCAGAGAAATTATTGCTTGTATAGTTACAACAAATAAAGTGAACACATGTTGTGTTTCAGCTTAAATCCTTCCTTATGCAAGTACTTCTTCTGTATCAATAGGTTCCCAAGCAATGCCAACTAGCATGCCTCCACCTCGTAAACTACCTCAGCGCTCTTGGGCTGCATCCATACCTACAATCCTCACCCACAGTGCCTTGAATATTCTGCTGTTGCCGTCTCCTACCCCTGGACTTGTGCCGGGACTAGCTGGCAGCTATCTTTGCTCCCCTCTTGAGCGATTCCTTGGATCAGTTATTATGAGGAGGCATCTTCAAAGGATCATACAACAGGAAACGGTATGGTTTAGGTTGTTTTAATATTGACCTGAGAATATGATTTCACAACTGTTCTTTTTTTCCATGCTTCTGTGTTCCATGTCTTTCAGATCAGGCACAAACTGAAATGCTTAAAGTGTAACAAGTATTTGCTGTTCAACTTGTGCTATATTTCTGAATCTTGCAGTCTAAAGTGTCAAAATTTAGAAAAAGCATTTAATTCCACTTCTTTTCCACACGAATTACAAGTGGAAAACTTATTTTCTTGGGTAAAATATGATAACTGATATGACAGCAAGACTATGACCAGGTTTTATGGTGGCATGGCTTGTGTGAGTTCAGCATGTCTGTTGGGAGTTAACTAGAACAACCACAGATTTACTATGGATGCTACTACTTGGCAGGAGTGTAGGAGAAATGAGTTACCAATTGACAATAACTGAACTGCTCAGTCATTAATATTGCTTTAGGGTTTGGGACAGACAATGTGCACCTCTTCACTTTTTGGCATTGATACAGTGACAGAGAAAGAAGCCAAATCTTGCATAAGCTTCTTCCTCAAGGCAATTTTACCTGTACATAAATATCACGTGTTTCTTTCTGGAAAGAGGGCAAATTGGTCACTAGAGTCTTCAGAGTGAGTGTGTGTGTGTTCATGCTATTTAATGAATGATTGAATGTGATACTTCTTTTTATTCAGCTACAGTTAATAAACTCCAATGAACCAGGTGTAATTATGTTTAAGACGGAGGCACTGAAATGCAGGGTTGCTCTCAATCCCAAAACCAACCAGACTTTGCAACTGAAAGTAACACCTGAGAATACAGGACAGTGGAAATCGGAGGAGTTACAAGTTCTGGAGAAGTTCTTTGAAACAAGAGTATGTACTCAAGTCATTAATATTTAAATTTTTGTTCTTGGCTTTCAATCTCTCGTGATGTTTTAAGTCATTCTGCTGACTTTCATTGGCATGTGTAAGGGCTACAAAATATAAAATTAAGAGCTGTGCGTGTTGGTTACCATATTAAATGGTGTATTATCTAAATAAGTAGTACTAAATAGTGTTTGTCTTTAGGTTGCAGGACCACCTTTTAAAGCGAATACCCTAATCGCCTTCACAAAATTACTAGGGGCTCCAACGCATATCCTCAGGGACTGTGTACACATCATGAAACTTGAGCTGGTACGTTACCTGTTCTGTTTAGTTCACACAACTTCAGTTATTGTGGGTTTTTTTGTTAAAAAAAAGGTGCTGTGTCTTTATCTATAAAGACATAAATTACTCTAAATTTTTATAGATATGTTATTTAGAATTAATAAAGAAGTTTGCATTTTACTATTAGCTCTCCTGGAAACTCCCTAAATTTTTCCTTTAAAATGATGATTTTGAGAAACTGCAGGCACGTTACTGCACAGTAGGCACATGCATAGGCTGCCTGGAATCTTTCTGATTGTATTCTTCTTTACCTTATGCTCAGTTCTTTCAGTGTTATTCTGACTTGTGCTAATCCTGGCGACATCTGCAAGTTGAACTCAAAAAGCACAGTCTACTTTCTAATGCTTCCCTAGTTCCTAGCCATGTAAGTCACTGACATGAGACCTTTGCTATTCTGTCTCCGTGCTGCTCTTTCTAAACAGTTCCCTGATCAGGCAAGTCAGCTGAAATGGAATGTGCAGTTTTGTTTAACAATTCCTCCCAGTGCACCGCCAATTGCACCTCCAGGAACACCTGCTGTTGTGCTGAAATCCAAAATGTTGTTTTTTGTAAGTAGAGCTATCTGTTTTAAAATTATGTGGGCTGTGTGTCTTTCAAGTCATCACGGGTTAGTGGCAAAACATAAGCGTGCTGTATCTGACAACTGTAGTAGCTAAAAACATTCTGTTGTTTGGAAGCCTAGATTTGTGTGCATCTGTCCTCTAATGAGTTTATTTGGTATTCCTATTCTCCCTCCTGTAAAAAGCACAGCAACTCTTCGTGTTTTGTGTACTTAAAGAGATGTTGACAGTATATAAAGTTCAGTTCCCTCTGGGCTGTGGGAGTCTTCAAACGTTCAGTTTCTGGGTGTTTTGCTCTTGAGGCACTAACCACCTAGATCAAGTGGCATACACATTAGCAGTGCTGGGAAAAGATAGCAGGAACGAGATGTTTAGAACAAATCTATATTAGTGTTGTCTCTGAGCAGTGTTCACCGTAGGGTGCTTTTGAGAAGAAGATAGTCTACACCTGATTGATAACTTCTCTGTTACGTAATTGATGTGTGAAAACTGAAGGGGTGGAAGTGCATGCTGTCTGTAGGCCTTGAGTGTTTAACTGCATTGGAAGTCACGCTGAAGTACGTGGTCATTCAATTTAGTACACTTTCTATTTTTTCCCCGCAGCTCCAGTTAACACAGAAAACAACGGTCCCGCAGGAAGCTGTTAGTATTATTGTCCCAATTATTTATGATATGGCTTCGGGTACAACACAACAGGCTGACATTCCCAGGCAGCAGAACTCTTCTGTTGCTGCTCCAATGATGGTTAGCAATATTCTAAAGAGGTTTGCTGAACTGAATTCACCACGACCAGGTACTGTACATGTCCAGTAGATATATTCTCTTCACCCAGACATCTGTGACAAATCTCCAGTGTAAAACTAAACCTCTAAGTCTGAATGCCTCTTGGTTTCTATCATACTTCTTTAGTGATTACAAACTCCTGATGTGACAGGCAATACATAACTTAATAACAAGTACTGGCAGTACAGCAGAAGGTTATACTGATTATTCAGGCTGGATTTTGCTGTTCAGACCAAGTGATAGAATGCACCTCTTGTTGGCTCAACTCTTGCTGTCCAGTAGGAGTTGTACTTTTTAACAAATGGGCCAAGAATGAGTCACAAGAAATACGCTATGGTCAAGTGTCAGCTTTCACGGTTAATTATGAAGTTATTGAGCTTAACAGTAGAATATAAAGGGATGTTAATATAGTTATCAGAACTTGTCCACGTGATGTGAATGATTGAAAAGTAATTGGAGTGACTGTATCCTCCTTTGTCAGTGTGTACACTAACAGAGGCACATACAGTTCTGTCCACCAAACATGCTGTGAAGTGTTTGAGCTAAATAGGTTGTTCCGAGTGTTCATTGGCCTGTAGAGTAGTGCACTGTGAGCAACATTGTGCTTCGCTTCCCCTCTTGTTTGTCATGCTTTTTTTTTTTTATAATATCTGAAACATTGAACAACAGTAGCAGGTTCTTTGGGCAGCATGTTGTATGTAAGCAGTGATTTGGGGTCCTAATACACAGATGGCTCGTAAGAACAATGTTTCAGTTCTGCTGTAGTTAAATGCTGAAGAACAAAGCGTTTTTTCCAATAACCTAGTGAATAGATTGCAGTTGTGAATCCAGAGGTTGAATTCTACTTCTATTCTGTATAATTACTCATCTTGCTGTTATACGGTAATTTTAACTATGCTTGGTGGTTTATTTATTATTGCTCACCTTGCAGGTGAGCAATGTTTATCTTAAATTGGTGTGGATAGGGTAGATGCTTGTTTTGCTGTTTGCTATTGCTCTAAGTTGTGTTTTAAGGTAAACCCTTCACAAAATACCACAGTATAGGAAGTAATTGTCAGAGCTACTCTTGAGTATCCCAGGTGAGATGTCTTCTGATGATCATTGGGTAGATCAGGGTAGGCAATTTTTGTTTGTCACACAAGTTTTAGAGTAGTTTGGGAATGTGGTACAGGGAGCAGAGTATAGACAGGGAAAAAAATGCATATAGAAAGAACTTGTGGTGGCCCCAACCTGGACCTTATCCAGGCAAAGAATGCAGCTAGCTGAGCAGAGGACATTACTAGTCTTTCCTCTGATTTCTAAAAGAAGGAATGAGTATGTATGGGCTTATTTATTTATTTCTACCACTGCCACCCAGTCAAAGTAGGATCTTCCCCGAGGACACTTGAAATGCAATTCCCTGTGTTCTTACTGTCAAAAATTACATCATTATATCTGATAAAGCAGAACACGATACTTTCTTTTCTTTGCCATTGAAATGTGGTAGGAGAGGCAACAGATGAAAGTAGATAGTTGGGAGACTTCTTTTACAACAGCAGTACATGGAAGATCCTAGATGCATATCCTACCTCTTGTGGTGCTATTGTGCTGTACCCAGGATTTTCCTACCTGTGTTAGCTCTTTTGCTGCACTAATTGCAATTTGCTTGGTTAAGTGAATTTTTCACTGTTTCAGTCAGAAGGGACCAGGGCTTCCCATCATGCACGTATACTACCACTGGCACTTTCATTGTAACCCATAATCAGTGTTGCCTCATTTTGGCTGTGTCTTTTTTACCTTTCTCTCTTTGTGAGAAAGTATTTTGTATTCGGATTAATTTTCCTCTTAATAAAATGGTAGTGCCTGAAAAGTAAGTTCTTTTGGAAGAGTTTTCTTTTCAGATCTGTGGGCAAACACGTTCTGCTGTGTTTGACAGTAAAACGTTGACTTATTGAGAATGTGCTTTCTGAGATCACTTTACCTATGCCTGCATGGGAAAATAAAAAAAACTTTATTTTTGGGTAATAATTACATGAACTGAGATGGAATCAATGGCCTGGAATAATATGGTTAGACCTGAGCTGTAAATTCACAACCTGCATTATGTAGTGGACATCATTCTGGTAAGGAAAAAAAAGTCCCTACAGATGTTTTAGGTGACCCTTAGAGAGGAGGACAAGAGACTCATGCAATATTTCTTAAAGCACTTCACAACGAAGCATTTTTCAGTGTCTGATTTTCAGCGATGCAGAGGATGGTTTTAGCCCAGATTTGTAGCTTTGATATGATAATGACTTGCCCAAAATAATCTTGGGAATCCTTGGCTTGGCAGTTAGGATTAATGCATCTAAACAGGCTCTGCTCTTATCTCTTTGTTTACACTGTTGCTCCTTCAGCAACAAAATTTGATGTCTTCTAATTGACGTTTCTTGAAATACACAGGAAAAAGTTCAGCCTGCAGTGACCAGAGTACGATAGTGGCTATTAATTGTATTCTCTTATCAGGAAACAGTAGATGAAAGTCACAGCTGCCTAATACTTCATCTTTTGTTGTTCTAATTAAACCCTTTTTATTCTAATGGTTTTAACTTTTTTAAGCTATTTCAAAATGTGTATGTGTTTTTGTCAAAAAATGCTGGTATTCAAAACTTGAGACAGCTGTGGCTGGTTTTTTTCCCCTCTGTATTAGATCTTAGCTGTTTGAAACAAAGGTCCATTTGCTCTGTATTTTATTTTGCATTTTAGATGTCAAGGGTAGAGCCAGAGCAATTCAGCTGAAAGAAACTGATTTCTGACTTTTGCCCAGTCTTGGAATTAGAAATGTGTCCAAAACTGGGCTTAGGACAGAAAACATCTTCCAGCTGTTTCAGGCTTGAGTCTTTTGAAATGTTTAGTTTCTGCTCTTAATCAATACAAATAGAACTTGAAAAAGTGTGTTTTTTTTCCTTTATAAGATGTAGTGCTTTTAATAACATACAGAAAAATTCAGTTTGCAGTGACATGTACCATAAATTCTGGTATAGATTCAATCTGATATTCCAAGGCAATTAAAAGTTAAGAGCTTCTTGTAATTCCATGACCAACAAGAGTGGTCCCGCTGGGAAAGCCGGAACTACTTCAGTTAGAGCCATTGCAAATCCCGCCATCCTTGGAGGTCGTTGGGATTTGCCAGTCGCAGTCACCATGTTATCTTCAACCCCTGCCTGTACTGGGTAGTGGCCGTGCTCTGATGGCGTGGTCGGAGCCGGCGTGGCGGGTTGTTAGAGTGACGGGCGGTGCGCGGGGCGATGCTAACCTGTCTCTTTTCCCTGTTCCAGGTGAATGCACAATATTTGCAGCCGTTCGTGATTTGATGGTTAATCTTACGCTGCCCCCTGGTGGGCGTCCCTAGACACTTTTAAAAGAAGGCTGAGAGTGAGACAAAACAGCAAAAAAACAAAATTAAAAAAAAAAAAACAAAAAAACAAAAACAAAAAAACAAAGCCTTCGGTTAAAAGAGGACGTTTTAATTTTACTTTTTTTTTTTTTTAAGAATTAACTATAATAAACTGGCAAACTTTCAGGGATGCACTTTCATCAAATGAGTATCACCACGACTTTTGTATAGTGCTGTTGTATAGTGTGTTTTAATGGGAGACACTTCAGACTAGGTAATAGATTGAAGTATCAGCTTGCTGGTAATAGATTTAATATTCTGTTTTATACTATAAAGATTATGAAAATGCCAAACTTGTTTGTTTTTCTGTTTTTCTTATGTTTTGGTGTAATAGTCTTTTTTTAAGGCAGGTCTGTCATTTTTGAATACTGTAAAACTGTGACAAACTTTATATTGAAGCTGTATTTTAATATGACTGCTTTGAATCCTTAAACAATTTATTTGGGCTTGTTGTAAACATGTCCCCAAAAAGCAATATTTAATAAACTGGATTAAAACAAATCTTAAACTGAATGTTGTATCATCTTAAATGTTATTCCTCTCCTCTGTAGCCACTGGCTAGCTCTCTTTTATTCACACTGACTTGTGTCTGTCTCTCTGTGATCTTAGCAGCACACGTGTGTGTGGAAATAACTTAAAAAAACCACAACAACAAAAAAACCTCTTATTTCTTTATTCTGTGGGTTTGATTTGTTCCAAGTCATAGGGAAACAGTTTGTTCATTTCCCTGATTGTATAAATAATCAGTAATTTCTTAGCACAATGCTTCATTTCTTACAGTCACAAGGAACTATATCTGTCCTAAAAGCGAAGTTTGGTAGAAGAAAGCCCCTTTTTTTGTCTGTCATGGAGTTTATAGTTCTAGACACCTCTATAATAGTAGATTCTTACTTGTCTTATTGTAAAGGCAGATGAGGTAGAAGCTTGAACTGTATACCATTAAATTGGAGAGGCTGATCCAAAAAAGAAACAACCTCACATTGAACTTTTTGAATTGGATGTATGTAGATAGCAGATGACTGAAGGCTCTTGTGACTGAATAAAATCTCCATCCTTAGGAATTACTCTGTCATTTAACCATTTGTCTTCGTGGATCAGTATTCTCAAATTTTTATGGAGTTTGTTTCCTGACTTCCTGCAAGAGAAGCTTTATGTTCTGCTGCTTCGCTCCCTGCCTGTTCTGCTCTGTCAGCTCCCTGTTCAGCTGGAGGATGTTTTAAACTGATTTTTAAAATCCTTTGGTGGAGGTATTCTAGCCTGCCTTGCTGGCTTTAAGTATGGCTGTTGCCCCTACGACTGTCACAATGCTTCTTTCCCTGTGACTGAATGAGATTCTTTCAAAGCTCTTGCCATTAGAAATAACCTTTTTGTTGGTGTCCACTTCAGAATTTAGCCTTGAACCTGTGTTTGGGGGGTATGGGTACTGTATCTAACGGAGTACTTCTCTGACCTGTGTGTGTCTAACAGATGGTTATGCAGTTTCTTTTTCTGAAGTACAAAACTCATCTACTGGGGTGAAAACCCTGGTGATCTTTAAATGTTGCTGCTGTTGGAAGGATTTTGTATTTCTGTCTTTTCACAACTAAACTGATTTTTTAAAATTGAGAGGTGATACAAGTATATTTGAAAAAGACTGTCTATTATGCTGACTAGTCTGGATGCAAGGTAAGGTATGGATATTAATTCCCATGCCTAAAAGCACCTTTCTGATATGTTTATTTCACTAAAAGTGCTCTCCGCATCCTGTGGTACCCGTAGATTGTTTCTGATAAATCTGCCAGTGGGACAAACGTGAGAGAAATTGAATTATGCAGAGAAAAATAGCAGTTCTGAACTGACCCACAGATCTGGCGTAGCAATCAATGTTAGCCAGTGTCAAATGGGAACATAACTTTTTAACTATCCAAAAAGCCATCCCAGATCACAGCAACAGACTTTATGGCTTTCCAGATAACCTTTACCATGATCAATATTTGTTTTCTTAATATAGAAAAGAGGGGAGAGGCTTTTTTGAGCACTGCAAACACTCAGACAAGGAGCTGAATTGGTGAGGTTTTGGGGGTTTTTGCTTGAAATTAAGTTTAAATTCCTTGCTATCCTTACTCATCTGAGAGAGCCTGTAGGTTGCCTTTGAAACTGCAGATGTTTTAACTGAGTTCACAAAGATTGCAGAAAACAAGTTCTGATAATAAGTAGCTGAGACAAAACAAAGCTCCATAAAACTAGAAGCTGTTTTTCTTTCAAGAGCTATAGTTTGACTCCAAGCGAATGCTCAGTTTCGTCTATTAGTTGAAAGTTTCTCTAGTTAGCGAAAACTTCTGCATGAAAAATAGCAGACTACTAGGAGAGTATTTGGGTCATTTTAATCAGATTTATTTATTAAACCGTCAAAGGTGTCACTTCAGAAGTTGTGCTATACTGGTTATTTTAGCTCAAGCAGTTACAGTTGCTCCCTTGGCCCAAATTTTCCATGTACCACAGAATTTCAAATGTTTTTAAGGTCAGAATATACTTCAATAAATTAATGTGTAATTGAAAAGTATTAACCATGCATAGCAGCTAGACTGTAGTTACAAAGCTGTGACTGCCACGGAACCCCATAATAGCAATATAATTGAGAGTTTTGTATTTAGATTAAATCTCATTGATTTCAAATATGCAAGGCTCTTCCTGAGACACTTCAACAGCTGCTGGTGGTTTGGCATTCAGTGAGCAGATCATAATTTTTTGGGAATGCTTGTAGGATTCAACTTTGCCTCCAGGAGCATCTCAAGCCCAGTAAGCAGTGCTGTGCTGCCCCTTCACTGCTGATGCTCTCCCTGTGTACTCCCAGCCCCTCACTTTTTTCCAGAAAGGTAATTAACTTCTTTGGGAAATGACCCTGCATTATAGGTTTTACAGGAAACATCCAGCTGCTGCTCCAGAGAGATAAGAGATGCGGAATGAACAAAGGCTGTGCAGAGCAGCACGGATGTAGGAAGTTATAGCAGCTTGCATTCCTGGTGTTCAGAGGAGCCTCCAGAGGCGGTGTGGGGCAAAGCCCCCCCAGAGCAGGACCCTCCCTTGGCACTTTGCTGGAGACCTGCTGCGTGCAGCCAGGAGCAACAGGCAAAGCAAGTGCTGCAGGGAAAGTGGTCTGTGCTATGTGAAATAGTGCTCTCACAGGGGTGAAAAGACGTGATGTTTTGGCTTGTCACCAGCTGGTTTTACTCCTCCCATGATTCCCCACCACCACATGCTTTTAAAAGGCCATTTTCGAGGCTGGGAATACCAGAGTGGGGGAGTTACAGCTGTGCCTGAGGCTTTCTTTTGGGGAGCAGAGGCTAAAGGGGGAATTTGTCAGAAACTATAGGCAACTGGTGTGCTAATAGGCTGGTGTGGGGTGACTGACTTCCTTGCCGTGTCTTAGGGCAGGCAGCTCCCAGAGCAGAGCAGGTCCAGGTGAGCAGGGGTCCCTCCCTCTCCTCTGCCCTGCCTGGGTCTGCACCTGCCTCTCCTGATGTCTAAACCCTCCTCAGGGTCACTGCAGCTAATCAAAAAGAAAGGAAGAGTCCTACCCTACCCTTAGGAAACCTGCACTGTGGCCTTGAAGTATTTGCATCTCCACATTGCCATAACCTGGTGTGTACGGACAGGGAAGCCCAGCACTGAGCAGTTCCAAGCCCCCAGCTCTTGCCCCCAGCCCACCACCTGCCTGGTGGCTCCTGCATCTGCCTGCTGCTGCAGGGGCTGCTCCCTGATCAGGCAGCGTGCTCCTTTCTGCTCCTTTATATTTGAAGCTTCTTCCATGACAAATACAGCCTTGAAAGCAGCAGGCAAACCGTAAGTGCTGCATTTAAAAGAGACAGAGAAAACCACTCCCATCCTTTGAAGCTGATTTTGTGACAGGGAGAGGGAGGGGGCAGCTGGGGGGCTGCAGGCCAGCCTGGGCCCTGCTGTGCTTTTGGCACAGATCTGTGCAATGTTGATCCTGTAAAGCGGGGATGGAGCCTGGCACAGGGCTGGGAGCTGTCAGTGGTGTCTCTGGTGCTGCTCTGTGCGGAAGCTCCTGCCTTGCTCCTCAAGGTTACATTAGAACAGAACAGAATAGGTTGGAAGGGACCTATGATGGCCATCTAGTCCAACTGCGTGACCAATTCAGGGCTGACCAAGTTGAAGCACATTGTCCAAATGCCTTTTAAACACTGACAGGCTTGGGACATCGACCACCTTTCTAGGAAGCCTGTTCCAGTGTTTGACTGCCCTCTTGGTAAAGAAATGCTTCCTAACATCCAGTCTGAACCTCCCCTGGTACAGCTTGGAACCATTCCCGTATGTCTTATCACTGGGTACCAGGGCAAAGAGCTCAGCACCTCCTTCTCCACTTCCCCTTCTCAGGAAGTTGTAGAGAGCAAGGAGGTTGCCCCTCGGCCTCTTTTTCTCCAAACTAGATAAGCCCAAAATCCTCAGCTGCTCCTCACAGGACATGCCTTCCAGGCCTTTCAACACCTTTGTTGCCCTCTGGACGCATTCAAGGACCTTCAAGTCCTGCATAAATGGCCCAGAACTGCACACCGTACTCAAGGTGGGTCCGCACCAACTCTGAATACGGCGGGATAATCACCCCTTTGGACTGGCTATTGATGCTGTGTCAGGTGTGCCCAGGGAGCAGTTTGCCCTCAGGGCTGCCAGGGCACACTGCTGACTGCCTGGGAGCCTGCTGCCCACCAGCTCCCCCGAGAGCTCTTTCTGGAGGGCTGCTCTCCAGCCACTCCTCTCCCCATTTACGCTTGTGATGAGGCCTCTGCTCGTGAAGTGCTGTCATGTTGTAGGAATGTGTCAGGATTTTCATGCACAGCAGAGAAGCCGTGCTGTTCACTCTGAACCTCCACAGAATCAACTGCACAATACTGAACGATATTGCAATTATCACACACTGGTGCTATTAAATAAGAGCTAACACTTTGACTTACTGATCTTCTAAGATACTGGCTTGCAGGACGGACTAGATCTTTAATTAAATCTATCCCCTGCTCTTCTCCCATGAAAAGCTGTAAGGAAAAGAAGTGCTTGTATACATGTGCCACCAATGATCTTGAAAAACAAGCTAAAATGGATGTATGCCTTAACTATTTGGGCAGCATGCAAAGCAGACCATTTCCTAAGGATTTAGGTTTGTTAAAATAGGTATTTTGGTAACATCACTGTGTGAAAACTGAAACGTAACATCAAATACTGCTGAGACATCTTTCCCCCCACACTGAAGCAGCCCGGTTTAGCCCATCTGAGCCATGAGTCCTGCTTAGCTGCCACCTCGGTGCCCAGAGGAGAGCTGCCAGCTTATCCACCAGCTGAGACCTAACCTGTATTTGAACCTAGCTCTACCCTTTCCACCTACTGTGCACTCTTGGGTTCAAGTTTTCCAGTTCAGCTCTTGGTCAACGTGTCAGGACACCATATGAGAAGCCGTTTGCTGAGTAGCCATCCTGGCAGCGCCCTTCTGGGAAGCTGTTTCCATGGAAAAACACCTCTTGTGTTCTCCACCCTGTCGTACTGCACCAGCAGGGATGCAGGAGTTGGCTGCGGAAACCAAACCACAGACCTCGGCTTTTGCCAAGCAGCTCTTGAGAACCCACAGTGGTCATGCTATTGAATTTTCTGCTTGGTGGGAGTCTCCAAAAGGTGGGCTCCATTTGAGCATGTTTCCCCTGCTAAATAAAAGTGGGACAAGTAGAGAACTTGGACTTGCCGTGCTGACCTGCAGAACCTGCTGGCTAACAAGCTTCCTGGCTCTGCCTGAGACCGTTCCAGCTAGCTCTCCACAAGCGGAGTTTGGCAGGTATGGATGGCTGTGGGTGTGAGTCAGTCAGGGCCACTAGTTTGAAGGGCCCAGGATGGCTCCTACTCTTCTCATGGAGCAGTGTAGGTGCAGTCCTTCACTGTCACATAGCCCCATGCTGAACGCACAGGTATAACGTGTATTTGGGGTAGCTCCGGATGCTCAGAAGCATCAAATTCCTTTTGATTTCTGTGGTATCTACCCTGGGAGTGACCGTTGTGCTGGGTAGCGCCTTTCCTTTTATGGTATCTCACAAAGGGGGACTGGGGCAAGCTTTAGAAATAAATTCATTCTTTTTTATGGTCCAGGTGCCCAGGTCTATACATAGTTGGTCATAATAAAATTGAATTAATCTCAGATTTGAAAGCACACTCGTTGGTCCTGAAATCAGGTTTGTAAGTTGCTTTCCTCTACACACTTCTGCATTTGTTTTGTTGCAGATGGGTGCTTTAAAAAACATGAAAGTTTGCCTGCACACCCCCTGCCTCTTGCTCGCTGCACAGTTTGGCACAGTGTGGTACCATCCACATTCAACTCTTAGTGAAGAGTCAGCTGCTCTCACAAGGAAAGATTTAAGTCTGAAGGAATCAACTTTTATTCAAACACACTGTTGACTAGCAAACAGCACATTCTGGCTATCCTGGAAGAGGATTATTCCAGTTTGTTTCATTGACTTAAGATGATATGATCTTGAAACACCAGTGGCATTCACGGTTGGGTAGTAATGCTGGACAGAGTATGCAGCTGAAACTTGAGGTGACCCATCAGCCGCGTGGGTTTTGTTGTGCAGGTTTACCTAGCTTGTGAGCAGAAGGAAGTTTTTGGGCCAGATTGGTGGGACACAGAAGCACTCCTCCATCTTTTTAACTTCTACGACTGCTTCAGAGTTAGACAGATGTCAGCAGAAAATCAGAGGTGATCCTGACCTGAGCATTTCCAAGGAGCCCTCTTTTCTTTCACAATCTGTTGTACTGTACAGCCCTACATTGTCCAGGGTATTTGTGGACAGCTCTGGGCACGGAGTGGTTGTGGCCCCATTGTGGCACTGCTGCTGCTCTTTACCTTCTCCTTGGAGGACTGGAGGCCACAATGAACTAATGTGTTTTTCAGAAATGAGTTCTTCTTCCTCCTGGCTGAAGAGGTTTGGGAGGGACACCCAAGATTCACTGCGCAACATTGCAGAAGGTGCCAGAGGTCTGATTGCTCATACAGCTATTAAAAAAAAATGTAAAACAGGGGGTTCTGCTTGCATTTCATGACAAATATAAGGCTGGCAGTGGCCTTCTGTGTCTCCAAACCCAGACCCATTGCAGGCAAATGCACTGTAAAATGCTGTTTATAAACTTGGCAGTCTCCATCTTGAAGTTACATGCTTTTGCCTAAACTCACAAGTCCGCTCAGTGTCCACTAGGGAGGCTCTTGGAGATCCTCACTGCTCTGAGATTTGTGGTGTGCTACAGAGATTAATTACGTCAGCCACAGACGTCATGTGATCATGAGCTGATATTTGTAAGCATCCAAGGAAAAAAATTCCCCTTTTCCATCTTGTTTCTGAGCTCCAGTCTCTTTGGGCAGGGTTAGGACCACAGTCATGCAGCAGCTGTTAAATTGTCATTTTAGAAGCATCTTAATTTTTTCTCCTGAAAGAACAACAACACCACCCAGCCTCATCTTGCTTTTAAAGACCTAGCTTAAAGTTAGGGAGGAGTGGGAGGAGCGCAGCCCAGGCTGGCCCAGGGGTGTTCAGCATCCTGGGGAGGACCCATCATGGGCTGGGTGGAGGGAGTGTCACTGGCTGCTTCCCCCCTTCCCCTTGCCCACAGACGCTCTCCCAGCCCCAGATGCTGGGATGACCTCCCTGCAACTGGGAGGGAGAGGGAACACCTCCCTGCAACTGGGAAGGAGAGGGAACACCTCCCTTGGGCTGGGGTTGCCTGTTCTGTTCTCCTCTTTGTGCCTCAGACAGGTCGTTGGGTTGGGTTGTCCACGCTCAGGAGGAGGCAGATCCATGAGGTGGATTGTACAAAGAAATGGGAGGGTGCTTGATCTCTGTGGAAGTAAATGAAGAAGAGCAAGAATTAATAAAGAAGAGACATCAAAAGACCTGGAAGAGCAGGAGAAGCTGTCTGAGATGGTACTTCAACACTCCCCATTGAACTCAGCTTATCATTTTTCACTGTGGGGGTGGTGAGGCACTGGAACAGGTTGCCCAGAGAATTTGTGGGTGCCCCATCCCTGGAGGTGTTCAAGGCCAGATTGGATGAGTCTTTGAGCAACCTGGTCTAGTGGAAGGTGTCCTTGCCCATGGCAGGGGGCTTGGAACTCGATGATCTCTAATTTCCTTCCAACCCAAACTATTCTATGACTCTCTGATTCTATGATTTTAGAGAAGTTAGTTTTAGTAAAGCAGCAGGCAGATCATGCTGTAGGATTCCTTGTTTGACCTTAAACAAAGCATTTGCTGATGAAGGCCTGCTCGAGCCAAGGCAGAATTTTAGGTTGCCATGTGACAAACTTGGAGTCCTTCCAAAAGGTACCAGAAGTGTTCTCCATCTTCTCACAACTTCCTTGTTCTATCCATTCTGGCAATTCTGCAGGGAAGGCCTTGTGCATTCGCCTTTGCCTGGTTTTGGCATTTGTGAGCGGCTCTCCTGCTCCTTGGTGCAGTTGTGCAGCACTCTCTGCCACGTCCTGCCTGCCTCCACCAGCAGCAGGGCTCCTCAGTTAACCAAACTAACAAAAATAAATTTAAAAAAAAAATTAAAGGAATTTATTTTTTCTCTGCTTTTTTCCCCATCCCAGAGTTTCTTGAACCTTTGTGCCCTACAGTTGAGATTCTGCATGCATCATCCTATGACTCTGGATGACTTCAGTTAGCAAAACTTATACAACGAAATGGTTTAAAAAAATCATAAAGCCAACCCATTGTTGTTGGGTTTTGGAGCAAATATAATTATCTGAAAGCCTTTTGATGTCCACATAGTTTGATTTAACACTACGAGGGAATTTTAAGGCAGTTAATGTTTTAAACATTTTAAAATTTTAAAATTGCGTTGTTACAAAGTTAACGTTTGATGCAAATTCTAATTCCAGTGGAGATAGCTGAGACAATGGTACTGGATTTTGGGGTTCGATTTTTTGGGGGTTTTTTTCAATGTGAACATCATGGCGTTTTTGCAAATCTGAATATAGCAACATTGTGCCGATCAACAACAAACAGAAGTGGGGCTAGCCAGTCTGTGTCATTGTTTTACTTCAGTGCTTTTCATACCTTAGTTTTTAAGGAAAGACATCAAAATCTTACTCTGATTCTCTTTGATTTTCCAAATTTTCCTCCCCACTTGAGTTGCATGGGCATTTAAATAAATAAATTAAAAGAAGCAAACCCTTCCATCCCATCCCAAATCTTTGCCAGGGTGCCCCACATACTAAACCATGCGGGGTTAGCCTGGTTCAGGGACTGGCAGAGCACAGGTTAAAGCTGATGAGATGAAGATCATGTAAACTGTGCAGGAAGAGGCCAGCCCCTGAGAATTAATTCACATTGTCCTCTGGAGCGAGATTTGTCCAGAGGAGCCTACTTCTAGCTGGCACCAGTGGGAGCTCGCCGGGGAAGACCTTTCTCAGCAAGAACAGGTCTGGACCTGAGAGAGCATGGAGACTTTTTGAACTCCATAAACACTTGGCCTGTAGGAAAGATGTCTTTTTCTTTTTCTTTTTTTTTTTTTTTTTTTTTTTGGTAATAAAAATATGGCTCTGAATACAGGTTGAAAGGAAGATGTGCTTAACCCTTTAGTTTCCAGCCACAGGAGTATGCTTAACATACACACATACACACACACACAATTTTCACTTCAGGTGAACACACCTGCTGGACCTCTCAGTGTTGTCCCAGATTTGTCAGGGTGTGACTGCTTTGACAATGTTTTGCACAGAGAAATTGTGTCATTAGGTTTTTTTCCCCTGTAGTGCCTCTATTTCATTCTTGTGCCTTGAAGTCCTTGGGCAGAAGCTGACGTGGGAGCCTTAGGAACAAAAAGCAAATAAAAGCTGGGGTTCAGTTGTGAGCCGCTGCCGGCATTCTGACCTTTAATTTCGGATATGCATTTGCAAAAACTGTGCTGTCAGAAACCCGTTTTCCTGCTCTAAATAAGACCCCAGTTTTGACAGTTTCTGCTATTGTCTGGCTAACAGCTTCCCCCAGCCCTCTTCCCTGCACAGCTCTTGGTTGTTTTCCTCCATAGATCAGGAGTTAAAATAAAGCTTTTAGCAAATGTGGCATTTCCTCCTCCTCCACTCATCCATTGTCATAGATGATTTGATAGAACAAATCTAATTTTACCTTTAGCAGGTGGGGTATTTTTTGTTGCTGTTGTCAACTCTTACAATGACATGTTCTTTTAAATGAAGTGTTGATTTTTTCTGGGGAAAAATATCCTCCAGCCTAACTTTTTGTGCATTCCACGTATTCTCCTAAAAGTTTTAGTAGGTTTTCAAATTATATGAATACTTCTAACCTCATTACTTGGGACACACCTGTATCCGTAAGAAACAGAAAATATATATTTTTCCCTTCAACTATTTAGTATATCACAGTTACTTGCTATCTGGCTCTGCTACGTACTCAGGCAGACTCTGTAAGGACACAGAAGTATCCCTTCAGATGGAATGTTTTCAGTATTTAAAAACCAAGATTTTGTATTGGAGGGGTTTTCTGCTTCTGTTCTCCTTGTCCACTTTGAGGAAGAGTGCCCACCCTGCGCGTGATCTCCTCCCTCCACCCCTCCCCATCCTGTCTATCCATGCTCTGTTGCCAAAAATCTGGCATTTCATAGATTTTAATCTGAGAACCTTTGTTTCACTTCACAGATTGTCTTCATAAATTTGTTTCTGACATAGAAACTTAGTTATTTTTCCTGTACTCTCAGCACCAAAAAACATTCCAGTGTTTCAGTGTTGGACATGGCAGAAATTTTATTGTCTCTCTGTTCAAACTCTCATGGAGCATTGTCCTCGTTTTGTCTGGGACAGAGTTAAGTTTCTTCACAGTAGCTAGTGTGAGGCCGTTTTGGATTTGTGCTGAGGAAAAGGCTGATAACATACTGGTGTTTAGAATTGCTGCCAGGACAGTCAAGGACTCTTCAGCTTCTCTGCTGTGCCAGTGTGTAAAGGTGCAGGAGAAGCTGGGAGGGAGCACAGACCCAATTACTAGCCTGGGATTCAATCTGAGGTTTAGGATCTAGACCCAAATTGGCCAGTGGTGTACCCCATATCATGCACATCATGCCCAGTATATAGATAAAGCTCTGTCTGGAAGCGCTCGCTCTCTTGCTCCAGGTTGTCTCCCTCTCAGTAGTCCCTCCCTCAGGATCATCTCGGTCTCTTGGATACTCAGACTCTTCTCTTTTCTGGGATTGCAGTTTTGGGACTCTCTCTGCTCCAGGATTGTTAGTCAGGAACAAACTGAGCCTTGGTCATCAGGTGGTCAGCAGTATTACTGCATATCACTCATTTGTGTATTTGTATATTGTGTATTTATTAATATTATTATTATTTTCAGATTTATTATAGTTTTGTTATTAAATTGTTCTTAACCCAACCCATGAGTCTCTTTTCCCTTTAATTCTCTCCCCCATTCCTGGGAGGGGTGAGTGAGCAGCCGCCTGGTATTTGACTGCTAGCGGGGTCAAACCACAACAGCCCTCTTTGATGCCCAGTGTGGGTCCTCTGGCAAAAAGCACCAGGAGAGACTCAGGGTTGACCCGTAGGGCTTTGGAGTTGGGGATACAGAGGATCTGAAGCTCAGCTGAAATAAGCCTAACTGGGAATGAATGGCACAAGCACTGCATGGTGACTGGTCCAGATGCCCTGAAACCAGGAAAAGTGCAGAGATGCAGCCCAGTGCTGCCCCCAGCGTGGATTATCACTGCTCCCAGGAGTTGCCCTGGCAGTGGGAGTTTCTCAGGGCAGCAGTAGGTTGTCCAGGTCTGAGCAGGTGTTCCTGGAGCTGGTGTCCCCAGCAGCCTCACTGCTTTTGAAAGCAACTTGGTTTTAAGGCTGCAAACAGATTTTCTTTTTCAATGCTGTAGCGTCAAAGAAAACTTTGCAATCTTGGGAAATTATTTTCTCTGTTTATTAAATTTTAGTTTATTCTAGTCCATTTTCAATAACAGACACGGCAGAAGCAGTAAGCTCAGCGTTTATTTCTGGGTAGATAACACGCAGTTTCACATTAGACATTAGATAGCAGGAAAATGAGGCATTTTTATGTGGTAATACTTCATTCCACCAGAATATTTCTGTCTATTTGTGCTACTCCAACGCTTGCAAGAGATGCAGATTGTAAAGCATTTCTTGAAGGACAGGAGTGCAGAGGCTACAATGTTTTGAAAAACAGAAACATGACCGAAAACAAATTTTAACAGACTGGAGAAGAAGAGCTTGAGGAGTTTAAAAAATGAAGATAAGAATGTAAATGTATTTATTTTCTAGCTAAAGTTATGTTGCATGTTACAGGGAAATTCATAAAGGAATTTGTCAGGCAATAGGATTTAAAGACTTAAGGGGTTTAGATTTCTTTTTTTTCCCTTCTGCCAAATACTTAATTTAGGCTACAGCAACTAATGACTCCTCCAGAGTGCTGGAAATTATAGCAACTGGGACTTACTTGTTTTACCACTGCCAACAATCTGAATATTTCATCAGCTGTGGAATTTGTTAAGAGTCAGGTCTGTGGTGTGAAGTGGCCAAACACAGGGTGGAAAAGAAGAAATAAAGGTGATTCCCTTGTAGATGAACTCCTGGGAACGTCTGAGATAACAGAATAAAAAGAAAAAAAAAGAAAGAAAAGGAAGCAGAGGAGGAACTCAAACGCAGAATGGTTGTTCTGTGATGTTTAAATCTAGCCTGTCTGTTCAAGATGAGGAAGCCAGCCTCATGACGATGATCATGACTCCTATTGCGACATGTCAGAGGCTGTTTTCCCAAGCGAGGCTCCTGGGAAAGAACAGTTTTTCCAGCAGCCAGCTCCCTGAGATGGCAGAGCAGACAGACAGCGAGAGACCACCGCCCTGAAATTACTTTCTCAAGCTTCATGCTTGCTTTCCACTGCCCTCAGGAGAAGTTGCTTTGTGGCAAGGCCATGGGGAAGGGTGAGGAGGCAGCAGGGGGCTGGGGGTGTCTGTGCCCAGCAGTGTGGGTGCCCTGCAGCGCCGCTGGCAGTTTGTGCCCTTGGGTTCCCCAAAAGTCAGGAAGGAGGACAGAGGGGGCTGGTGACCACTGGCTTGGCACATGTCCCACAGTATCAGCAGCTGCATGCAGGAGATATTTCTTTCAGTTTTGTGCCTGTCCCCTGCAACTCCCTCTGTATTCCCTTCAGTACTGGCTCTTCCACTCCCTTGGATAAAACACAGTAGTTACAAAGGCAGAATTAAAGTGACCACTGTGCTGGAGGGTGACACTGAAGCCATTATGGTTTGACTGTACTGTTTATGCCCTGGCACACTTATTTTCCTGATTCGCTTGTGCTTATTTTTGGTACGTTTATTTTGGTTTTCTCCAAAAGTAACACACATTAAAGCCAGTTTCTGGCAGTAAACATCACCTCTGGGATGTTAGTGGTACGGGCACAGTGTTCCTGCAGGTGTTTTTACTGGGCATCTTTTTAGGTGGATGCATTCCTATCAGCCTTCTGAGTTTACAGAATATTGAGCATACTGTTTTTTTAAATCTCCTTTAAAATATAGAAGGAATGTAAAAAGATTTTTACTTTTTAGTAAACATAATATTTTTAAAAGAGGGGCAGAAAGCTTCTTCTTCCAACATTTCATTTGTAAAGACCAATAAAACTCTGTGCATGTGCATGTGCACACGTGCACAAAAGAGATCAAGACCAATTCATATATAGAGAGTGCTTATCTTAGTTTTTGCTTTTTCCAGTTATGCCTCCTCACCCCATCTGCTTCTCTGCATGACTGACAGTTGATTGCCCTTCCTTTTTCTAGCATATTTTCTTGTCAGGTTACCCAGAGCTACCCTGACTTATTTCCCTTGGAAATAAGACCACCCTGAGCCATGAAACAGAGCCTCTCTGCTCCCACAGACATATAGAATAACCTAGGGCTCACTTCCCTCAAAGATTTCCAGAGGGCAGAGCTGCACGTTCACCAAAGGTGGCTTAGGTTATACCAACTCACCTGTTTGCAAAGTTGATGACTTTCTCGGGGTTGGCTGCCCCAGTGAGAGGTACTCCAGCAGCTGTGGAGGTGGCAGCTCAGCCATGGTGAGCACTGGCAGCGGAATCCAGCTGCCTCCTCTTGGCTCTCTCAACTAGCTGAACCATTTGAGATAGGTCAATTGAAAATAATTGGTACAGCTGGCTTTTTTGTATTTTTCCTCTTTTTTTTTTTTTTCTGCAGCAGAGACTAAGAGTGACAGAAATAGGAGTTGAGAGCTGTCTGATCACTTAAAGGTATTTTCTTTCCAAGCTGGTGCTGTACATTAGTCAAGATTTTGATTGATGACCTACTGTAGGATGTAGTCAGAGCTCCTGTTGAGCTCTGCTGTGTTCCAAATGCTGTAATTGATCACATGGGTATTGCAACAGACTTTTTTTTAATCAATTCCTTGGGCACTTCGACCATGGCATTTTAAGGAAGTACTTAAAATAAGGGGGTTGAGCAGGTAGTAGGTAGGCAGCACTGAAGTTTTTCAAGTCAGTGACCTTATGATGTTGGCTAAAAGCTACCAGCTAAATTACTGTGAATTTATCCCAGCCATACTGCTTCTACCTCTGTTGCCTAATGAAAAACATATACTCACTAGATTAAGGGCATGTAAATTTGTCATCATAAATTAATGCACTAGAGCATAATTAAAGTGGAATTTGACTGCCTTTATAAAAACGTGGTACAACCATGACTTTTGTTTCCCTTATGAAGCATTCTATGTATTTTATGATGTGTATTCATGCCAAGAACTTAGCTATGTATTTTTGGTGTTGTTGGATGACATGAATGGCATTGGCAATCTAATTTAGTACAGTCCTTTAGTGTGAAGTTGTTCTTCAGCAATGGAAGAATCTCTTTAAACTCTGAAAGTACACTGGCAAGGTCAGTCCCTATTTAACAATGGGATTTATGTTCTAGAAGCTGTCCTCCACCGCTCTGGAGTACAGATGCAGTTTAGCATGCTTTCTCAACCTATTGTAGAAAAGAATTCCTCATAATTTTGTTACAGACATCTACCAGAATCTCTACAGTTCCAGAGCACAGCATACCCATTCCAGGTTTTAGAGAGCCTTTCAGCAGACCCATCTCTTGCCTGTCACAGACAGACACCAAGTGTAGCAGCTGACTTTCCAGCAGTTCAGGTAGGAGAGTGCACAGGAGCAGACTATTTGGACGAGCGGCTTCATGCCATTCATCAGGTTCTGCTCTGTTTATTTGAGAGGAGTGTGGTCACCAGGGCTTTTTGCACCCTGTACCTCATCATTGGTCAGGCAGGACACGAGTTACACAAGTCTGAGTAGAAAGAACAACGCAGCGATTTCACAGCAGCTGCATTGTGCCAGGGCACAAGTCTCAGAGATGTATGGGAAGTGCTGTAGTCACCTGCTAGTGCTCCACTGACTATAGGAGTCAGTTTTTCCTCCCCCAAAAAAGAACACAAGCTGAGGGACCCAAATTTGTCACTGGACCAGGAGACTGCAGTCATTTACAGCAAGACCAATGATCAGGAATGCTCCCAGTTCAGAGACCTGCTGTGGTCTGTGGCTGCAAGCAGGGCCTGGAGAGGGTTTGGGACCAGCGGTGCCAGCATCTGTGCTAGCTCTGCACTAAGTGAATTGTTGGAGTCTTTGCTCTCCAGTCCAGTGACACACCATGTACCAGCCCTGCTCCTCCAAGGATACAGCTTCTGTGTACACTGGCTAGTTTTCCACTCATCTCTCTTCCATCCTTCACACCATGAGCTGCAGAAGCCCTTTATAGTTTAGTGCCTTGCAAGTAAGTGTAGCTCCTCCATAGCAACACTTTGCATTATTGGCAGAACAGGACAGGAAATAGACTGCTGGGTTCCCCATTTATTCCACTTCTTGTTCTGCTGGATTTGAAATCCTACAGTTTCACTTCCATCTTCCTTTATCTGCCTCCTTTTTTGTCCTGAAGTACTTGTGTGGATTCCCTCTCCCTCCTCTACAAAAATGAAAATTCTTAAGAATATAGTTCAGTGCCTTCAGAAAAGCAAACTAAAAAAATGCAGAACAGTCCTCAACCCTTGCTCAAGCAAGAAATTTAATTTTTTCTATAGAACATTTGTGAATTTTAGCTCAAAGCTAAAACCCACTTCATCATAGCCAAAAAGCAGTGACAGCAATAGAATTCCAAAGGTCATTGTCATTGTGGGGGTTTTGTTTTGAGACACATGCTTATCTCCTCATGCTAAAATCTGGTGGTGTCCTTGTCACCTCCATAAAGGCTGACCTATAAATCCCAGCAATCACTTGTAAGGTTGCGGATGTTGCTCAACATTTGCATTTCAACATGGTTTCTTCATTTCCACTTTTTTTTTTTTTTGTTAAGACTCGAACAGAACATTTACACATTTCAGATCTGCTTTAGCCTTTCCTTGCCTTGTGTGTTGCAACAGCAGTACATTGACTGGAAGAACTCTGAAAGTTGCCATGCCTGCCACAGAGAATTATAGAAAGTTGAGGCCTAGATTATACCTGCCTTCTGCCAAGTTTAGACGTTGCAAGATGACCTAGCACTTTCATTCTAATGTACTGAAATTCTACACACAAAAATGCTATTCCTGGCTCAGGGATCAGTATTGTAATTGCCTGTTTGATAAGTAGTTAAGGACCAATACTGTGGTACAATGTAACATTAACAATGTTTGGCTTATCCAGCTCAAACTAAAGCAGAATTGCTTTAGAATGGTTCAAAAAAGTAGCTTGTGCTGCACAAAGCAACTGGTATTTAAGAAACAACACACATTAGAGTGCTCAAAAGCACCTTTAGTGCCAGCTGGAGGCCTACAACCACGAGAATGAACAAATGTGGTATTACCATGAGAAGTGGGAATTCAGATGTGCCCTTCAAAGTCGTTTAAGACTAGCTTTAAAAAGTAAAATTAGAGCCTATAGCAGCAGTAAGCACCTGGAACAGGATGTCTGTCTCAATGACAAGTCCTGTATTTAAACAAACTCTACACTGCCAACCTCAGACTGATTACAATATAGTTACCTAGATATAACTGGCATGCAGTCATTGAAGATTTACAACCAATTATACAGTCACTTTAAACAACTAGATCCTCTAAAACTCTGCACTAGTACCTTAAGTGGACTGTTAATCTGATTAAACCTCTGAATTAAGTAAACTAGGAATGCATTAATTCAATATAGACCTGTAAGAACCTCAAGCCGAAGTAAATCCTCACCAAAAAGTCTATGGCATGACTGAATTTCAGGCAATCAACACTTCACTTTCTTTAAAAGTAAGAACCCACAGCCCAGAGAGACTAATCTTGCAAAAGCATTGGGAGTCCTAGTACTAGATAGCAAGTGTGCGATATGTTTTATCCCTTTTCTTTTTTCCCCACCTCCTTAAAAGGCCTTTCTGAAACACTCTCTACACAGGTTACTTATTGCTGACAAAAGCAGGTGAAAGAGGAGATCAAACTTTCTGATACTACAGTGCTTGGTCTATCAGAATCACAATATAGTACATTTTTACCCAGATATTGCTCTTCCATACAACAGAACCTTTCTGAGAGCTTCTTCAGAAAAAGTAAATAGGAAGCACTATTTTGACACACTTTAAACGAATTACAGCAGCTTTACTCTTGTGCCAGAGCTGAGCTCCTCATTTCTAATAGTACATAGGGTCACCGTAGCACATTTTGTCATCACTGTACATTGTAGCAAAGATGTTGCAATGGACCAGAAAGTTCATGCAACAGGTCTTAGTAATGGAGCTTAAGCATCTCCTTCAGGAATAAGGGAACTGATGTAAAAAGATTTAACAACTGTAAATCAGTAATTAGAAATTTCAAAGAGTGATTTAAAATATCAGGGAACCTATTGCAGCATTGTTTTTTTAAAAGAGTATTTTAACATTTTAAACCTCTTAGTATTGTTTAGGACAAGCAGAATCCCATAAAGTGGCTTACTCTATTTCAACCGCTTTATGTCCAAGACAGCTCAAAACAATGCAAGCTTGTAGATATTCCCAGAGCATTTACCTTTGTGTTTGTCAACCTTTCACTGCAAACTGGCCCCTGCAATCTGACAGTAACCTGACAGCGGTCATTCCTACTCCTGCCACATACATAATTTTTTTAAGGTATAGTTTAGTTGTAAAGATTCTACTATGAATGTATTATCTACTTTCTTACCCTCAGTCATGCTTCCTGCTGCAGTTCTAGGTATTGTCTTCTGTATTAAGTGATCTCAACAGCCAAAGAAATTTAAAACAACATACAGACTATCATGTAACAGTTTATTTAAAACATTTGCATTCATGCCTATCAAACAGTATGATAAAGCTGTATTTTGTTTTCAGAATAAAGTTGTACAGCTTCATCAGATGGATTTTATTCTTATCAAAACACTGCAACTGTGTTACAGAATCTTCAATAATCAGACTACACATTTTTGTCAGAGAAACTGACACTGCAACTCTTCCTTTCTATCTATTGATCTTAATTAGCCAGATTAACTTTAAATGCCATTAAAAGGAATTTAAAATGATTGTTAACATACACTAAACTGGATTTCCTAGACTTGGGCAAAGCTGCAGCATGTTACCCAATTCAACACGAAGCATGCGTAGGATCTCCAAGACATGAACAACTTAAATCCCTCCAAATCTGACATTCCCAATTATGAGACAATAAATGAGAACAGATCTTTTCTGGAAGCGGAACAAATCTCTCCTAACAACAGGTAAAGTTAAACACATTAGAGGACAAGAAGATGAAAAAAGTAGTCTCCATTCATGCTGCTGTAGTCTGGAAGAATTCCTTTCAACCAAAGAGCAAATGAGTTTCTAAAAAGTAGGCAGTTCTAAAAAAGATTCAACCCAGAGATTAACCACTATTTAGTTTAGGAAAATTAATCCAAACAAGGTAATCTTCCAACATTTGCTTTTGAAAGACAGTTTAAACTGCCACAGACTTACGCCACTGACACGTACATATAGGAGGCTGCCGGCACCTACGCTATTCAACTGAGCTAATACTAAACAGAAGTACCCACACCTATGAAGCCACAGAGAAAAAACACATTCGAGAACAACTGTTCTTTGTTTTATTGAAAGGATAAAGCAGGACTATAATCTAGGTATATTTATATCAAGTGTTGGTCCACTCTTATCATCAAAAAGAATTGACTTAGGTTTTTTATAACATCAACACAAATGGAAGGAATATGAAGCATCATAATAAGAACTTTCAGTTGTACGTGACATTAGACCATGATCAGACTGGTGCTACTTCAGTATTTATAGGCTCTCCACTGTACAGGCCAGCCACACTAGTGTTAATCTACCTCCAATTCATTAAAGTTCTAGGTGAAGGATCCTTCTGTCTACAGCTTACATCTGAGCCATCAATCTGAGATCAAAACACCATTTGTGCCACTACCATTGCAATCTTGTAGAAATATTTCTCTGTTTAGTATTTTACTACAGAATAATTACTATCCTCTCTGAAGTTACATACAGCCATTATAAATATTTACATCAAACATTTACAACTGGTTCATAATATACAACACAACAATTTAGCTATAATCTCTAATTTTCCAGTGTAAAAGTTTCAAACAACATGTTGCTATCATAATTTCAATTTATCTGTTTTGCACAGTCACAGGCAGTACAGGGCATTTCAAAAACTTATATTACATGATAAAAAAATGGAATGATGTTACTTTAATAACAAGTAGTTTGGGGATTGTTTGTTGCCTTTTCTTAAATAAGCAGATTTCAATTTTAAATACCATCTGGTGCTACTACTAACATTTAAAACAGGCTTGAGAGGGAAAAAAAAAAAAAACCAAACCCTTAGAAATAAATACACCTTTAAAAAAATTCCGCAATTAACCATGTCAGAACATTTGTTTTCCACACAGTTTAAATGAGACCTTACTCTTCATAATTTCCTTGCACTGAAATACACGGTACTTTAATCCATTCTTATCTTCTGATTTGTCATCCTGTAAATAATGCTGTCATACCCAGGATCCATGTTCCAGAGGTTGTAGGAGATAACTATCACAGCTAAAGCAAGACCTATCATCATCCACAGAATAATGTTGAAGATTACAGAGTAGTTGTAGTTATATGGATAGGCAAGGTTATATGGATTTTCCGGTTCGCTCTGTATTAAAGAAAATAAGTATATTAGTTTAAAGTTACCTTGCATACAAAACACATTCCAACCAGATCGAAAATCTGAGCAATCTGAATAGAAGAGATGCATTTTTGTCTAGAAAATTCTGATGCTAGGGCACAAAAGTTACTAGGTGACTGACATCAATGGAATCCAAAGGAATGGGCTGACAGAAGCCTCATGAAATTCAATGAGGACGAATGCAAAGCCCTGCAGCTGGGACAGAACCACCCCATGTGACAGCACAGGCTAGGGACCATCTTGCTGCAGACTGACCGGCTGGGCAGCAGCTCTCCAGGGAGGGACCTGGAGGTCCTGGTAGGCAAGGTAAAAGAGAGTCAGCAGCGTGCCCTTGCAGTGACAAAGGGCAACCGCATCCTGGGCTGCATCTGGAGTGCAGGCAGCAAGTCAAGGAAAACAACTTTTCCCCACCCAGAAGGCAAGACTTGCATGTACTACTGTATCAGGGAGAAAACTGCAGAAATGCAAATTCTAACAAGACTTAACGAGAGAAAAATTTTCCACAGTGAAAGTTGTTAAGACTTTGGAACAAGCTGCCCAGAGAGGCTCTGGGACTTCCAGACACAGACTTTTTAAGAACTTGACTGGACAAGGACCTGAGCAGCCTGATTTAACTCCTAAATTAATCCTCCTTTAAGTGGTAGGATGAACTATATGACCTCCAGAAGCCCTCTTCAACCTAAATTACTATACGATTAAGTGAAGATCAAGACAGGTAAGCTGACCTCTTCACACTCATGCCTAAATCATAGTCAGTATCCTATTCTTTAAAAAAAAATGTTATGCTCAAGTGAAGAAGTGATGTAGCTTGGATCACTTTTAATAAATTACATTTAGAAAAATTTGCATCTATTACCTGTGAAGACTGGAGAATGGAGCGAGTCTTCCTCGTCAGGGGAGAATTAAATGCCTTTACAGTCACCACTTCTACTACTGCATTCCCACTATACAGATTGAACATCTCATCTGCAAACTGGAAAAGCAAAAGTGATTTAATTTAAAATCTACAGTGTAGGCAGGAACTAAGGAGAGTTTTGTTAGCAAGATGTACTAAACTATAACACGTTAGCTTCAAGAATAAAAAGTTTATGGAAAGTTGTAAAAATTTACACTATTTTAGAATTCCACTAAGAAAGTGCCAACTTTCACCTGGTTTACAACATCCCTTTAAAACCCCTCAGCCATTGTTCAGCAGACTGTAGGTTATGACTGCTTGCTGGGCTGAAACTCGTGCTTTCACTCCTTTTACAAAAGGCCCATCACCATATAGTTTTGCAATTGTATGTCTATCAGTTTCAACAAAATATTTAGGTTCTCAGCCTTCCATTGGGAAATTATAAACCCAAATATTTTAATCTGGTCCAAAGACTAATATGTCTAGCAGATATATTTGCTTAACTGTAAAGAGGCCGAAGAGTAATATTTAGAGAAAAGAGTTACTTAGAAAATTCATGCTTTTACCCTTTTCCATCATGTGTCTGAAATTCTCAAAAGTGACTGGTCGATAAAGATTTTATCTAATGACTACATAAGACCTGATAAAGAATTACTTTCTTCAGCACACTGACAGATGAACAGGAATTATTTTAGAGGCTTGGAAATTTAGATTTATACAGCTTTGTGGGCAAGGGGAAACTAATCATCGTACCCTGAGACAAAAGTATTTCCAATTCCTGAGAGCCAGTTTTTGGAAGGCATACTGGTGGTTTTAAATGCAGGATATTTATTTAGGAAAAGGAAACATATCGAGTCATGTTGAGATGTTGTTTCAATATATTCCTTATACTTTATGCAAAATATGTAACACATTGTAGAATCATGTCAACACTTTCCAGAGTGACAAACTGTAACATTCTATTTTCTAACTAAACAACTGCACTTTAAAAAACAAACAACAAAAACAAGCATCAGTCAAGCCATCACTAACAAAGTGACAATTCAAAGCAGAAGACAGTCAATAAACTAACTCCCTTGTAGTTAACACAAAAAATTATCTCCTCAGTGTTCCTGTGAGTTTTGTTCATTGGGTAGAAAGTATACCTTTTGCAAAGAGTCTACAAGAATTTGAGAAGCATCCTTGAACTGCTGAGAGTCTTCCCCATATCGTTTTCCAACCTCTTCCAAACCAGCCAGTTCCAGAGAATACAGGTCTGGAGAGTGATCTTTGGCTAAGTGCTTGTGTCGAGACAGCTTTGGCACACCATAGAGGGCAGAAAGAAAATTAATTCACACAGAGGTTACTTTAAAAACACATTTCACAAAATCAGTTTGCTGAGACTAATCCAGCCTCACTTTCTGCACTTGTATTCCACATTGACTGTGGAATTTCTTGCCAGCTTAACTAGAAGATGTCCACACTTGTTTCTTTTCTCATTCTACAGAAGAAAGCAGATAATCATCATGTAGCATCTATTTCTAACCTGCGGTAATATACACATAATATTGAGCTCTACTATAAAGAAACACTATACTTATTTACATCAGTATCCTTGTTCCGTAATCAATGTAGAAATAAAACTTGGAGGAAAAAAACACGTAACTATAACGCTTGGATACTACTATTCCCTGCACTGAAGCTGGCACTTGCAAAACTGAGTAGGTTGCAACTTCTACCTTGCTATTGCCCGTGTAAAAAAGTAGTTTACTTAAGGAGTATCATCCCATTGTCATTAAATCCAACCAACATAATCCAAAATATCTCAAAGGAAAGTAGTGATATTCTTGCAGTTTCACAGGTATGAAGCTGCAGCACTGACATTTGCCTGCACAAGAGAAGAGTCTCTGAAAGCAAGGAATTAAATTTGTTCCTATTTTCTCATCCACTTTAACTACAGCATTTCTAGTCTGTAAGACAAAAACAAGTTCTACCTCATTTCCTCAAGAGCCCCACTTCTTGCCACCAGCTGTTCACCTAATGCAAACTTTTTCATGACCCTTTCACTTTAAGTAGCCAAACAAAAAAAAAAAAACAAAAAAAACCCCAAAAAAACAAAAACCAAAACCCCAAACAAACCCTAAACCACAGCAACAAGACAGCAGCTTCTTAGTAAAAAGATCATGAGAAGGTTTTTGCTTAAAAAGATCAGAATTAAAAGCTCGCCCTTCCATTGGAACATTTCTGTGACACCACTATTCACACCACAAAAGTCTCTCCAGTCTTTTCAGATAAAACATTATGGCGATATTTTGAAGAAAAATGGTGGACAGGGCAAATAACGTGTTCTTAACTACCATTATACTTTTCAAGTAAGAAAACAAGGAAAGCCCTGGCAAATTCTTCAATGTGTACTTCATGTGTCTTTGGATACAGAGAAATAGCAGCTCAGAATTCCCCATTCTCACCAAACAATACAAAAGAAGCTACAGATACTAAAGTTCTCATTTTCTTCTGTCAATGACAGGACTGATACAAATAGCTTGGTAATGCATTATTTAAACTGATGCAACCAACTGATGACACTTGAATATCTGTCACTGTTTGACAAGGAGGCTGGCTACGGCTTCTCTACCTTTAAATGAGATCTCTGAAGTTTGTGACATAAGACAGGGAAAGTATTTCCAAAAAATCTTACCAGGCTTGCAATATCATGTAGGACTTGTAGTTCTGACAAAAAAAGCAAGTCAACCTGGGGAAAGAGGCAGGAAGAAAGAGACAAGTATTTCCTTTGATGAAACCAAAGTTAGGGAAATCTCGTTTTGTTGCAAGTCTCAGTATTTTATAATAAGTTATGTCTGTTACTGAATCAGAACGTGCTAGAAGGAAGTTACTCTTTCAGTAAAGCCACCCAAAAAAACCCCTTAAAACTTACTTCTTAGAATTCAGTTAGAAAAAATTAGAGTGAGCTCTCCTGGGCAAAGCAAGGGGAAAAGAGCCGGGAGGGAAAGGGAAAGGAAAAGCAGAAGCTAACTAACAATATTGGGGGAAAAAAAAAATCATAAAAGTTCCCACTGACTAAAGTTTTTTACCTCATTGTTTCTGCTGAGGGAGTTTAGAGGAAGGGAGCTGAGAATGGAGTTGTCCTGGAATAGGCGATTTCGCAGTTGGCGCAGTGTGACAGAAAGATCTTCAAATACAGAGTTTGCCTTGCCCACCATGTACACTCTCTGCAGGAATTGTCATTGTTTAATAACAACAGAGGTTAGTTTTCTGTTTTTCCAGTCATACAGTAATAATCAACCATACTTGCAATCTCTCTCCAATGCAAAGTATTTCATATAATCAATTGGGTTTGCTCCAGCCACACAATTAGAAAGAGGTTTACTACTTAGCACATCTGGAATCAGAAGTGAAACAATACTCACTTCTTCACTGGGGGCCAGCTGCAAAACGACAGGAGTTTCCTCAGAGAACAAAGAATGAATAGCACCCGCAACACTGTCAAGACTGAAAGGAACAGCCTGGAAGACAAAGTGTAGTTATATTTTTGGGTAAAACAGGGCCTAACAATATAAAAGGAGATAATTCGCTCAACTACAGAAGTCTGGAAAAACAGGACAACCTCTTTTAAGAGTAAAGAGGATTAATATTTCCAAAGTAATAATAACAAATCATAGGAGCCAATGTACAAAACAAAACATCATCTGTGTATCTATGAACAGACAACATATTTGTATATACAGTGGACACAATATATTTTTTAAAACTCCAAGGGACCATGACTGTGTAATTAAGAGGCTTACTTAAGCTAAGAACATAGCCTTGTTTATCAGTAAAGCAAGACGAACAAATATAGAAGCAATACAAAAGGGGAAAACAATCTTAGTGCAAATGAAAAGTTATGAAGCACAGAAAATTAATGAATGAAAATATACCAGTAGAAAGACCAACTGTTAAAACACCAAAGAAAAGAGTAATAGAAAAGATAACTAAGAACAAAATAAATCCAAGCACAGTACAGTGCCATTACTAGCAAGCCAATGAAACTGGTAGTTTTTCTAAACACTTACTTCTGGGTTTCATCTAAAAAGCAGCACAATGGCACATTTCCATTCACTAGTTAAAGAGCATAAAAATATTTTTTCTAATAGATTTTAGTAAGTCTGTAAGCCAGGATAGTTCATACCCAGCAGTTCTGAACATAGACTCAGTGACGATCATTTGAAACTATTCTTGAATATCAGAGAACCAGTACTTTGCCAGCATACATTTGAGGCAATCCATTTGAAGCCATGGCACCAGTTAACTGGAATAGTTAAAGCTTAGGAATATTAATTCCTATTAACATGAAATAAAGAAAATATGTATTATGCACACATCAAAACTTTTATAAAGTTACAAGTGCAACTGTGACTGCAGACTTCAAGTGTATTTAAGGTTTCCACAAGTTAGCAATGCCTACAGAGTCAGGTGCAGACAATCCTAAATCAGTTTTGGTCCAGATACCATTTCAGCAATGCCAACATGTAACTAGTGAGCTGGGCTTGAAAGCTGATGTGAAAGCAGACCTGTGTTAAGCTGAATTTGACCCAAGTTCAATAGAAAGCCACGTAACATTCAAATTAAATGCTGATATTTTACAACAGATTAAAAGACTACCTGATAGCTGTAAAAGTAATTTCAAAGGGAAATTATCACCTCATCTTCAGGTGTGCAATTGGGTGTCAATATTAAACTAAACACTATTCAACTTTGTCATTGATGATTCCAGTTTGATTGAAATAATAAAATGATAAATAATTCTTAACAGGAGCACAGCAGTTGAACAGAGCCAAAATACATGGTAATCTGGTACAAAACAAAGTTTCCCATGACGGGCAGAAGCAGAATTAACTAACTAGAAATAATCTGAAAAACAACTTATTTGAAAAGGGCTGTGGGTTCATGCTGGACAAACAACGGTTCAACATGAAGAACCGGTCCAACACCATAGCAAAATGGATTAAAGCAGACAATGTATTTATAGAGGAGAAGTAAGCAGACACTGTACAGTTACCAGTCTTTTATAAGTTACTGTGCTTCTGTTAGGAGGTTTGTGGACAAAATGATATGGTAGGAGAAGAAGAATAAATTTAAAACCAGAAAATTCAATCTGAACACAAGAACAGAGTTTTTTACTGTAAGGGTGGTCAAACACTGGCACAGATTGCCCAGAGAGGTTGTGGAGTTTCCACCTGTGGAAATAATCAAAACCTGACTGGACAGAGTCCCGGACAGCCTGCTCTACCTCATCCTACTTGATCAGGGGGTTGGACTAGATGATTTCAAGAGGTTCCTTCCAGCCTAAATGATTCTGTGACACTGTGACAAGTGTGAGAAAACAGTCTCAGCAAAGACAGACAGTGACAGGTAAATGTAATGTTGTTTGTTGTTTTCTTTTCGATACAGGATAGTCAAATCGTGTCTCAAAGTGCTATATTTCACAGTCAAGTACTTGAGGAAAATTTAAAGACTTCTTAGAGGGTGATACAGTACACCAAAGAATCAACATCACATAAAATGCTATCACACACTCAGCTGAAGCAAAAAAAGTTAATAATTCTGACTTGTTAGTAAGTTAACATGGGAAGCAATGGATTCTCTGCCTCTTGACACAAACATATTAAAACTAGATGCCTTTTAAGGAGAACATGCTTTGGTCAAACAAGTTACTGAACTCAACACGGAAGGCTCTGGGTGATCTTAAAGGCTTCTCACCTTGTACAGGAGTCTGACTGGATTATTTATCTATACAGCCTGATCCATCGTTCTAGGGAATATGTGAACTTCAAGTGAAGCAAGGAGTAAGTGAACACCAAGGACTACAGTAGAGAGACACGTACTTCTCATCAGATCATAAGAGTCACAGAAATCATGCGACTTTTCCAAACATGGATACTCACATTCTCAATAGGGTAAGAAATCCCTTTCGCAGGCAATGCCAGTTTGTCTACTCCTTTCACTGTTACCAGTACAGTAGCTCGTGGTCTGTGAAACAAATCACCCACTGCAAGCCCAGGCCAGGAAAGGTCCTATTACAAAATAGTAAAAAAAACTTGCATTTCACAAGGAGTAAGAGAGGAGCCCTTTGCTAGCATTACAGCAAAATAACTTCCTATCTTGTTAATATCTCTGTGCAGGACAGCCTACTGGAAATTTCACAGGCAAGTAAGTTAATACTAGAATGCTTCCATCTTGAATAATGCTGTCTCAAGTTAACCATGAGGAAACTGTTAGTTTAAAATCTGCCAGTAACTTCATAGCAAAGTCCACACCAAGAAAGCATTATATATATTGGTTATATCAAGAGTTATTTCCCATAATTAAATTATAAATATCATAGTCCATATTTAATTAGTGAAGGCTGAATTAAAAAAAACAAACCTAAACCAAACCTCTTCACAAAACACCATAGAACAGGATTAGGCACATTAGAACACCAACGTCATGATATTTTCAGTATCAGAAAGAAATGGGGGGGAGGGGGAGAGGAGTGTCAATCATACCAATAGCTTACTAACTTACAACTTACAAATTTGCATAGAAACATAAAAAGATTCCTTAGTAAATTACTACGGTTATGTACCAGTATGAGCACAGTAAATGCTACCTGGCTGGTTTATTCAAGCACAAAATACAAATTCATCTATTTGGAATTAATTCAAACAGATTTCTCCATTTGTGTAAAAGCTGTAACTGCTTGTTTATGAAACCAATTTATCTTGATTTTAGAATTAAATGCTGTTTGTAGTTTTCTTTTTGATACAGTATAATTGAATGGTGTCTCAAAGTGCTATATTGACATTATGACCTGTATCACCTCAAAGCATCATCAGGGACAGAAGACATTCAGTTTTATCTTGTCTTAACAAGGGAGGAATATTGAATGACTGTTCTTGAGAATCCCCAATGTAATGCAGGAAGAATTCTAAATTCTCTACCGTGCACCTACTGTTTATGTTCCCAGACTACAGCCTTGATGTAAACTGCAAAATGAATGTCTGGAGCCTGCAGTGTTCTCCATACCAGCGTTGGCAGCTGCCTACACGGTGATTTCTGCCTTAGTGACAATGCTGACAACTTTTCAGTTTCAGGGCTAACTGAACAGAGTAACTTAAACACTTCCCTGCCTGCCTGCTTCTAGGATTTGAAATAATACTAATAGAGAACTATTTCTAAAGGATGCTACAGACCCATCACAGCAAATGAATTCCAACTTTGGCAAAGGCACAGAGTGAGTACTGAAACACTTTTTTCCCATGATAATCATGTTATACCTCCAGATGACCAGTATGTCAAAAGTCAAGTGTCCAAAGTGGGCCAAAACCCACAGTTTTACTGGCTGTCTTTATATCCAATGCACACAATACCACCTGATGTATTGCTTTTTCTTGACATAATAATCATTAACTATGCTCAACAGACAAGCTTGCTGACCTGACAAAATGCCTGCCTAGCCAAGCCATTCCTCACAACCTTTGTAGTACCCAAGAGCAGAGCCCTACAGATGTAGCTTGTAGGCCAGAAATGACAGTAGTTTCCAGATTCTCAGTACATGACTACAGATGGGGGGATACAGCACATAGTTGGGCCTCGGAAGAACTGAAGAACATCACAGGAAAGACTCCACAGGCTTGCTTCCTTCTGTAGCTGATGATTCAAATTAGCCATCTAGCACAGCCTTTTGCTGCTCATATGACTGACACAGCTCTATGCTTGGAAACCACACTTTGACATGTCATGCATTCCTCAAGTCAAACAGGATGATATTTTATATATTCCAGCACATGATAGGAAGATTTGCATGTTAAGTGAACAGCTCTGTAGTTTTAGAAGCATTTAAAAATCAAGACCTGCAACATACTTCTTCAACAGAAAAGCCCATGGATAATGCAGCTACGTCTGGGATCCGTTCGCCAGGAATGGGCCAACCTCCATCTCGAAAAACAACTGACTGAGGCGATCGTAAGATGCTAAATTCATCACCGCATACACCTAAAAACAGACAAAAAAAGATGCCAGAGTTTTCACAATCTTTCCCTTACATCATAGAAAAAAGAATGTATTAAAGCTTAATAAGATTCCTTACTCCTCCGTCTCACACCTATCAATTTATGTAACACAAGTAATGAGAACCGATTGTTTTAATGCTCTGGAATACAAAATAAGATTTCTATATAGTGATGATGAAGGACGGACAAATCCACATTAACAAAAGCAGGACAACTATTCAAGCAACAGTACAGTACACTTCTGTGTACTCAGTAGCAGGTTGTGAGCGGTGTTACAATTCAGACCCGGTAATGCTCTCAGTAGAGCCAGGGAGACTCCAAAATCCTGTTAGCTTACAAGCAGCCATGCACCCACATAGCTCTGTTTGCTTCCAGGACTGCTTGGCATAACACCTTTTTTTCACGCAGACTAGAACCCAAGCCACTGAACCCAGAGCCAGGAGGATCAGCAGAGTCAGTGCTGGCTCAAACAGAGCACCGTCAGGAACAATCTGGCTCCTGCAGAACAGCTCCAGTGTCTCTGCTCTGCCTTCTCAGCCACATGACACTGAGCAGTCTTTCTTCCTCCGATGCAGTACTGGACCTAAATTGACTGTGAAGCCACAGACTGCAATACTTCTCATGTTGGGTTTTCACTTATTTGCAATCCCTCCTTCCCCCATCACATTGAATAGCGAAGTTGACTAAAAGCATTATTTCTAATCTGCATTATGATGACAGTAATTTATTGTGTAATAAAGTCAGAGAGGACTCCATGACATAGGAGATGGGCTTATTTCAGTCTAGCTTCCTGTTTTAAAGTCACTTAAGCATAACCACAATATCATGTACACAAACACTTATCTAATTAAATTTTAAAACATATTTGGTGTATATAAGCAGTAACAAGCACAATGCAAGACTTCAGACATATCTCCCCCAATGAGCAATATGCGCATGATTCTACCAGAAAACTAAGGTGATACAAGACTCCAGAAAATCAAGTAGAAGAACAACAAATATTTGCAAGCCATCTATGTTTAAGTTCTAATTACACTATCAGTCTAACTACATACTCCAAAATTACGTGAATAAGATAACCTTCTAAAAAAGACAGAAGTATTTAATCACATAATTACTGCAAACTAGTTACCAACCCAAGTCACTATATAAAACAGTTTTACAGGGCATCTACAAATCTAATGGCTATTTGCAAAAATAATGCAATAGTAAACTGATGTGTTGTGCAGTTATAATCTTCCCTAACGTGAATTTAGCCAATCTGACCTTGAAGATGCTGTTTTAAAGCCTGGATCACAATCATGCATACCAATGTTTACAGTAAATATGAGCTATATTATGATAAACATACTAAAGGAACAATGTACTGTGATGCAGGTTGGGGCACAGTGACAAAACGAAGGCAACAGACCAAACCAACAGATGTATATAGAACATTTTTTGTTTTAAATTGATACCTATTCATTGGATAGCCTGCTATCAATTGTAATAGTGTATCGACCCATATTTGAAGGAAATGTTTACAGACTGATTTCCTTAGAAAGGAATTCTAAAAATTGCTACAAACATTTTTGCTTAGTCTGTAGGATTTCACACATTGCTTTCATTTTCCACAAGGCTGTAAGACAGTCACACATGTTATTCAGGACAAGCTGACTTACCTGGGACAAGGCTGCTTAGGTGGATAAAATTAGAGCATTACCCTTTTTAACCAAATTTGCCTTGCTAGGCTTGTTCAAGGTCTCAATGACCAAAAACTGAATTTGAACTAGGGAACACAAGCCTCCTCCTTGGACACGCTACGCTTGCTTGACCATGATACCCCACTGGGTCACATATTCAAGGGTCACATATTCAATGAAGTCTAGAGAGTAAACTCTGAGATTCATCCTGCATACTGTTATCCATCCACCTACAGAAAACTTAATCAAACTTCTACCCTACCAAGGCTGTACCTTGGGAGAACTTCAGCTCTCAAAAGCCTTTGTGAACCTGGACTGAAGAACCAAGGTATGCTGAATAAAAGCTATTTATGGGGCCTGGAAGCCTTAAGTGCAGACCACAAGCCTGACTGACAATGAATGACAGAAACCCTCCAGCGATCACAAAAGTGGCTCAGCAAAACATGAAAATTCGTACAAGGTGACAAAACCATGTGTATCTGTAAAACGCTCCCCGGGGCCCTTTGCTAGGAAGGGAGAGGGAAGCCTCCCGGCACCGCCTCTGGAGGAGCTGGGGTGAGGGGTGGGGAGGAGGGGAGCAGGGAGTGGCAGCGGCTGCTCAACGGGCAGCCCTCCGCTGCCACCTCAGTCCTGAAGCTGCCCCCCCACACAGCCCCCGAGCGCTGCCCATGGGAGGGAGAAGCCCCGGGGCTGCCTGTGGGGTCCGGCGCCTCGCGTTCACCGCGCTCCCCGGTCACCCCCCCCGCCTCCTCAAGGCTCGCGCTCCTTCCCCACCCCCCAGCTCGC
>WKFP01015495.1:63418-92352 GCA_011057875.1 Pterocles orientalis | reverse complement strand
CGAATCGCTCGTGCGCCCCTCTCCCACAGATGCGGGCGGGCTCGCTGAGGCGCGCGGCCGCCCCTTCCCTCGCAGCGTCCCCCCGCAGCGGCTCCGCGGCCCACTCCGGCCCCCGCGGCAGCTGGCCAGGCGAGCGCTCCCCCATCCTGGCTCGACCCCGCTCGCTCACCGGCGAGACAAGCCGATGCCACCACCAGCACCACCACCTCCAGGGCCCAGGGGGCCCCGCCGCGCCGCCCCATGTCCGCCGCGGTACCAGCCGCCTCACTGCCAGACGCCACCGGGAAGACGCCGGGCCGCACCACCGGACGGAGAACGCCAAGCGCCCCACCCTCTGGGGAGGGCTGACAGACAACCGCCGCAGCCAATCTGCAGGTGAGCTACCGGGAGGTGGGCGGGACTCTCCAGGAGTGACTGGAGGAACTGACCACTCGCCAGTGAAGCCCACCCCCACCGTGTCACGGGGCTGACCGCTCAGCTGAGACGCTGTCCCGCGGGGGGAGGGGAGAGGAGTCTTGAGTGGCGTTTCCAATTGACCAATCACATCATGAGAGATCTCTGCACCATTTTCCTCCCTGCACCGTAAATTCAGAGGGAAGCCGTGAGGAGGCGGAGCCTCGCCGGAGTCAGTTGACGGCTGATTCGGCCAATAGGAGTGCGAGAGATCTGTTGCCCCTCCCATCGCTCGTCAGTGTGGCTGGCGTTCGATAGAGGCGGGGTTCGATGGGGCTCCCTCGGTGCGCGGAGGGGGCAGGAGCTCTGATTGACAGTAAAATGCACCATTCAGAGAGCAAGGGCGCCGGCTGCAGCCTCTTTGCACCTGTGTAGCGCGGGGTCCTCGGGCTGTGGGGCCCTGGCTGTAGGGGAAGGCCTCTGCTCCTAGTCTTACTCTGCCTGCGGGACTGCTACGTGTCTCAGTTGTTCCCTCTGCCCCTCTGGCAGGGCACCTCGTTTACATGAGGAGGCACGGGGGGGAGGACAAGTATCCATGTTAAGGGGGGGCTAGTCCCTTTAGTGAGGGGGCTTGTTTTGGGAGCAGGGGGGAGGGTGGCAGTTGTTGGCGTGTTTTTAATTTATTTCTTCAATGGGCTTTGAAATAGTATTTAAAATTATCTTTTAAGTTTGTGTGTTTATGGCTGTCAACTGCCTCATCACACGTCACCCCTGAAAAGCAAGTAAAGGAGCTGATTCTGGGACTCTGTGAGTTGGGCACCTCCATATAGTTTGGATGTTTCTGGGGGAAGCTGCCTTCAAGGCCTTGATTGGGCTCATTAAACTGGTGAGGGTTCATTAAACTGGTGAGGGAGAGGGGCCAAGATGAAGTGTTTGGAAAAATCCCTGCCTGCTTCCCTGAAGGTTTGTTGTGGAGAAGAGTTACAGGAACACGTGCACTTGCTGCCCATGCTCATCTCACTTCAGCTGTTCGTGCCTCTAATAGAAGCAGGCAGCTGAGTGCATGTTGTTCAGTGTATGTTCCAGTAATAGGCCATGAACGATCAAGTTGTGAGTATTTCTTGGGGTCTTTGTACACTGTTAGGCTCAGGGGTCTTGATGAGACTCCCTGCAAGCCGAGGCAGAGAAAATTGGGCTTTGAGGGTGAATTGTCACGTAGTATGGGATGCTAAGGCCTCCATTTCATTGTGAAGCACATCTTGTAAGAAAGACTAACTTATTTCTCTCCTGGATTCGTCAGAAAGCAATGTGTGTATGCTCACAGAAAATCCAGCAGCACCAGGGAGTATTTTATCTACTTTGCTGGAACACAGCAAATATGTCACATCCACGTGGTAAAACTGTATTTATGTGCTGAACATGCCAGAGATTACTGGCCATATAGCCATCTGACCAGGAACTATTCTACTACGTGTTTAGAAATTCCAGCCAGCTATAAAAATACTTTGAAAATCTGTTTGAGTAACATTTCTGTACCAAAACCCAGGCTGTGTCTAGGAGAATGAGTGAATGAGTTGGGGAATGGCAAGTAGTAAAATGAAAATGTGTGTAAAACAATTGAACAGTATTTAAGAGAATAAAGTTATATGTCCCTGCATCTGCCATGTGATAGTGTGTGACAGTGGGCAAATCACTTAAACCCAGCTTTTCATAGGTGGCAGTAATAGTCTAGTCCTTGTCTGTGAGGTTGTTTGCATAAATGAAGAGGAGCTACTGCTCTCACTATTGTCAGGTGGAAACTATACATATGAAAACCATGCCAAATGTCTAGAGTGCTCTGAAATTCAGCAGCCAGGCGAGTTATGAGCACTTCAAATTAATACTCACTCATTCTTTACTCCGTATTGTGCATAAAAGCTTTTGTAAAAGAAATTCAAATAAATGTTTGTGAGATTACCTGGATACTGTAGCAAAGAATATCATCAAAATAGTTGTGCCTTATAAGCATATAGGAGGCAACAGCTGGATCACAACAAAGATATTGAATGATTGCTTTTTCAATGAGCCCAGCCTGTTTTGTACACTGAGCAAGGCAGGATGATATTTAAAAGTGTAAGGTGACAATGATACCACAATGTGTATACCCATAGGTTCTAGATTAAGGCTATGTGAGTTATCTTATTTTTGGCATTTTACAGGCTCTTGGGTGCTTGACTTTTTAAGTGTAGTATGCTATTTACTGTGTATATTTTAGTGTCATTTCACAAAGTTTTACCTGCCTGGGAAAATAAGGCTCCTGCACCAAGATGCTTACAGTCTAAAGCAAGTGGTCATAGGACATCAGATATGGGTATACACTGGTTTGCCTTATCACAGGAGCAGCCATAGAGCTGTATCATCCCCCTGACTCCTCCCACTCCCTCTTCAGATAGCGCCTACACCCAAAATGTTGATAGAAATACGGCAGAAGGGTGGCTCAAAGCAGTAAGTTTGTGAAACTGCTAGAGGGCATTAGGTGATGTGATGGTGTTTTAGATGGGAATGTAGCGGAAAGTGCAGAGCAGGGAAAGGAGAGTGTGAGGTAAGAAGTGTCTCCATCTAAATCAGAGATTCCTTACAAATATGATGGGTAAAAGATGGGGGCAGGGTTGAATGAGACTGTTTTAAATAAGTTGTTTTTCTTATATCTGTTCCTGTCTCTGTGTTTCAAATCCCTAGATGTTAGCAATCATTTCAAATTTTGTTGTGATTAACTTGACACTATTGTCCACAAAGTGTTCACTCTGGAAGTCATGCTATAACCAAAGAGTGTCATCGTACTTTTTCGTGTTTGCAGAAGGAATTGTATTTTTGAGACTTTAGGGTTCACATTCCCCTTTTTTTAATGAAGTTTTGGTTCTGGGCAATACTGTAACTTAATTCTAGAAATAGAAGAGAAATCAGAGTTCCGCATTTGGATATTCTTATATACCTGCTCTGCTACTTGAATTGCTTTTCTTCTTGAAATCACAGTAGAATCATAGTTTGTGAAGAATTCTCTCTTCTATCTTATGTTTCCCAGTTCTGATCTTAGTTTCTTCTTTGGGAAAATAATAAATAGAAGCAATAAGTTTTATTATTAAACAGTCAAGTCTCACTAACTCTGTACACTGGTTTTCAGTGCCCAGTGGGTGTATCTGTATGTCAGTGAAGCCCAGTATAAGAGAATAATACCATCACTTTACAGGCTGGCAGAGTTCTACCTGTTTTCTCTAGGCTTAATTTAGATCCCAGCTGTGCTTTGAAGAGAGTGAGTTTTGTAATCCTGTAAGCAATACATGTGACTAAAACTGCATGCAGTAAAACTATTCTATTAAACTGATTCCATTCTGAGCTTACTCTCAGGGCAAGTAAAAAAATTAGACAACATGCACATTAGGTCAGAAATATTTTTTATAGAGCTATATACTGCTAGTAGCAGTTACAAAATCAAAGTGCCAGCTGTAGGCAAAATACCAGTATTCACTTTTGGTAGTGTGCTGTGCAAAATGTCTTCATCAGGAATTGCTCATGTGGTGTTTGGATGCTGCCTTTGCCTTAAGCCCTGTCTGTTTTCTGTGATGCTTCCTGGCCTTGACACACTAGGGGACCATGTGCTTAACGTACTATGGTTAGTTGGACACCTCCCATCCTGGTCTGGTTGGGGAACGGGACAAGTTTGAAAGACTCTGTTGGGCAGTCAGTCTTGGGGCTGCTGGCATACTGGGAGGTGAGAGACGAGATGATTGTGCCTGGCTTGGCAATTTATGCTGGTTGGAACTGACAGACCTCGTGAAAAGTTGTTAGTCCCTGCTGCTGGATTGCTTTGTGGTCTCGACTCTCCTGTCCCTGCTTGCAGTCTCCATCTGTGTAAGCAGAAACTGTTGTTGTTCCTGCAAATGTGGACAACAAGGCTAAATAAATCAAAGGCAGTTCAAATAATTCCTAAAGGACTCAAAAACCCCCTGAAAACAATTAAAACAAAACAAACCTGTTGTTACTGAGCTAAATCTTAGGCTGTGTCAGACCTGATTTTATGAAGACTCAAATCATAAGCAAAATCTAAGTGCTGCCCTCTCTAAAAGGTGAGATTTCTTCTATCCTTCTGTGTGAAAGCAAGGAAAAGTGCCTTTCTCTTTTACTTCTGTCAGTGAATAGCTGACTTTGTGGTCTTAAAGAGGATTGTTAGCTTTCTCATCTGTGGGACTGAGCTACTGTTGAAACCTTTAAACATGCATAGAAGCCCATTTAAGGGATCTTTTTGCTAGGTTCTGTATACACATCATATAAAGAGAACTATACATCTTTTTTGTGTATCAGTACAAATGTTTCAATGTCAAAATTGTGCTCTTGTGATGCAGCTCCTGCAGGCTTCTGACATTTTCTGACAGTTTTCTCCACAGCTTTGGTTATGGCTCACTGGTGGTGAGAGTGCCACCGAACATGTGTTTTGTTGAAGGCAGGCCCCATCCTTCAGAGTTTGCAGTCTGAGTCCTAGTACTGGCTGGAACAGAGTATTGATGAGGTGACTGACTCACCTGAGCTCCTACAGCTGCTGAGGGATCTCTCTGATCATAACTGATTTTTAGAAACGTATTCTACAAACATTTTGTTCCTGTGTACACAGCACTGCGGTCTGCTAAGAATAGAATTTTGATGTAACAGTTCTGAGGAAGATGGTAATCTGTAATCCACACAGAAGAGATTATTTAGTTTTAGTAGTTTCAAAGTCACATTAATCATTATCTTTTATTAAGTCAGCTTAATCAAAACACATTTTAATGTTCTATTTTAATGGCCTTGAAAATAGGGAGAGAGAGTATGGTTTGAAGGATATTTGATATCATTAAAGGTTCGCAGCTTCTATATGTTAAGGTTGCAGCACTAATGAGGAAGGAAACATGGGAGAAACTCAGTCTTTTCCTGAAATTGTGGAGAGAAATTAACATGTGTGTGTGTGTGATGCATATGAATCACCAGTTGATTTGTTCATTACATTTTCGTTCAACATTTGTCTTACGCAGTAAGGATTTACACAGAGCAGAGATTTGCCAGGCGCGTTTTGAAGGAGCATCCCCTGATCGTGAGCACTTTTGCCGCCCTCTGGTGGTCGAAAATACGGTTGCAGCCTCGCTGGGTTTGTATTCTCATGCTCAAACCGAAAGTTAAACGCAGCCTCTCGGGGGTACGTCATTTGGTGTCCCCTCTATAGGTTCCTGATCTGTCCCACTATCCAGGCCTTCTAAAAAACAGTGGCTAAGAGCATCACTGAAATGGATGACAGAAATTGAGTCAGAAAGAAGAAACACAAGCATTTGGTGGGAACTGGGGTGAAATTGGCATTCACTGTTTCCTTCCAGGTCAGTGGAGTGGAGATAAGTTATTCTATCCCTCTTGTGTGAGCTTATGTGGTTTCACAAGAGGTAAGGTCATTTCACAACAATTTATTAGCTTATTAGGGTCAACTTGCCTTCAGTACTGCCAGGCTAAATTTTACAGACAATGTGCAAAATCTCATGAGCTGCACTGTGGGGAGCTTGGCATATTTTAGCTGACAACACTTAAAGCATCTCTGATCCTAATTCTTGTTAAAGACCAAAGCTGGTACCTTAGTCATCCAAAAGCTAGAAGAATAAGTTAGACTGTGTTTTCATTCAACATACAGCCATCTTTAGAGGTTCTGAGAAACTTTTAGAAGAACCTTAAATCCTTCCTACATCCTTTCAGTCATGGCTCTGAGCTCTGGAGGGGAAAAGCCATAAAGCAGGAGAGAGGCCTTGGTCATACGCAGTAGGGAAAAAACCACTAATCCTCTTCTGCCCAAAAGCCTGTGTCCTACTCCAGTTCTTTCTCTACCTGGTCTCCCACCTGCAGCTTTGATACTCAGTTTTATTTCTACAATTTCCCCCAATTTCCAGGAAACCCTAGAGGCTAATGAGCTAAAGAGGAGACACTGGGGCACCATGTGACTGGTTTAGGCACTGTGAAATGGCATTCCTCCATCCTGTCCTAAATGCAGAATATACACAATGTACCAAGAGCATTATCCCTTCTCTGGCACAACTGCCTGATATTAGCATCCAAACCAGGTGCAGGCATGTCAGCCACATGTCACACAGTAAGTTGGGAAGGGACCCTCCAGCAAGTCAGCAGTAACTACCTGCATGCATAGTCATACACAGCTGTGACAATAGGGCGAGGTGCTTTGGCTCCCTTTTGGTGAAGGATAAAGCTAATTTACGCTTTCTCAATAACTAGAAGGTTTAAGAGTTGGCTTCTGAAATCTGCCTTTATCACTTCTCCAACTGAGAAGGACAAACATGGTCTTTATATACTGGTGGTTAATGAGGCCTCTCTGCTCTGACCTCTTTGTGTTAATCGGCAAAATAGTTTTGTAGCCCCACAAACCTAATATCCTGTTGTGAGTACTCAGCCTTTCTGGAAATGCACCTCTTCTTCCAGTCTGAGAAGATTTAGGATGTGGTGAGAGAGAGACACTTAAATTTGACACTCTCCCCCTATGCTTGAAGAGCTTTAATTGAAGTTCCCCCAGGGGAGATGTCACTGCCAGCAGATAAATACCTTAGCTTGCTGTTTCTACTAAAATGCTTAACAGTGGAGTAGTTAAGACTTAAAATATAATTTGTTGTCATTAAGCTTTTATGTTATCTTCATCCTGAGCTCCATAGAAGCTCCTCTTGAAGAGTCCAGGTGCTTTAGATATATCCTATACTTCGAAGGTTGTCATTGCAATCTTAGTGTGAAGATCGCTGAGCTAAGCTTATAGTTTCTTGCTTTTGAAAGGAGTGATGATGTTTCTATTCTCCCCCAAGTTTGTTTATCCCCTCCTTTGTACCACATTGGATGTTGGTCTCCTCTCAATTTACTGTGTGGTTATTCTGACCCAGCTCTTTTCTGGAGTTGGTTTTCTCTAATTTCAGGAAGCTGAACTGACTTGTTGAGAGGTGAGGTGAGTATCAAAGCTAGGGCAAGAGAAGAGGCATGAGTGTGTGGATGGGAGCAGAGTAAGTGGGGTCCTCCCCATTTCAGTGTCCTGATAGCATTTGATTAGTGCAGGCTGCATCGCACCTCTTGGCTTTACGTCTAAGGTCAGGGGCCGTGATTAAACAGTCATTTTAATCCAGTCATTGTTGTTGCCAGAAAAATTCCCAATTCCCTCCCCTTGTCTGTGCTGTGTCCCTCATGCCAAAGCTCAAGTCAAGGGAGCTTTTATTCCTCTGGGGTGGGTCACTTCTCAGTGAGATCAGCTCTGCGAGCTAGGTCATAGTGCAGCCATATGAATCTTGGCATTGCTGCAAGTAGTGAGGCAGGAGCCACTGGCTGGAGGTGGGACTGTCTCAGCACTGGTGGAGATTCATACCTGAATTAAGTGACTATGGATCTGTGGCTTTAAGCCAGATTTTTCTTTTCTGTGCCCTTCAAATCAGGCTTCCAGATGAGAAACCTAAATACAAACGTGTTGACTGTTCTCCTGTTAATCACACTTTCTTTAGTAGTGACTTCATGTTTGGGAAAATCAAGCCAGTTCTGCTCATATGCAGTTGCACTGCATCCTGGGTCTTGTTTGTTACTGATACTTCTTGTGGGAGGAGATGGCATGCTGGAGAGCTGAACGGATGGCAGTATAATAGTTAACATCTGTAAGGCCAAACAGTGAACTTAAGGAGATATAATGAGAATGTTTTGGGTGATATTCCGTATGAGAAAATGACAGTTTTCCCATTGCATCTTACCTCATAGAATTTAAAACCACAGTGTAGCTACATACACCTTTGGGAGGGTAAAGAAGGATTCAGCATTTTGACTGTAAGCCACAGGCTTTTTGAGCTTGCAATATCTTTGTCTTATTTAACAATTTCTATAAGTAAGTTTTGTTGCTTAGGATACTTTCCCTCATGGTCTCTGATGTAGTTTTAAAAGGCCACCAGACAGTCTTTTGTTAAACCCCTGGTGGGCTGAGGCAAGGACAGGGAGGGTTTCACTCACCACTTAGGGTCATGGGCAAGAAACCCGCACAACCTGGGAAAACAAAACCAATTGAATTTATTAACTATTTACAATCAAAAGCAAAGCAAGATAATGAGAGAGAGCTCTATATCTTAGATAGGCACTTCTCCCCCACCCCTCCTTTCTTCCCAGGCCCAAAGGCTTTGTTCTGTACCTTTTCCTCCCCTGGCGGCGCAGGGGGGCAGAGAATGGGGGTTGCAGTCAGTCTGCCGCTCCTTCCTCCTCAGGGGAGGGCTCCTCACAGCCTTCCCTGCTCCAGCGTGGGGTTCCTTCTCACAGGAGAGTCCTTCACAAACTGCTCCAGCGTGAGTCCTTCCCACACGGGGTCACAGTCCCCCAATGAATGCTCAGCTCTGGCAGGGTTTTTTTCCTCCAAATTCACAGCCTCTTTCAGGTACAGCTACTTCAGCTTCTCATGGTCTCCACGTTGCAGGGGGATCTGTTCTGGGGTGCCTCCTTTACTTGTTTCTCTTCACTGACTGGCATGTCTGCATAGTTGTCTCTCTCAGATCCCACTTCTCTCTCTGCCGCAGGTTCTTTCATCGGCTCCCAAGAAAACTGACTTTCGGTCGAGCCATGGCAGAGGCTTGGGCTGCAGCAGGTCGGCTTACAGGAGAAGCCGGGCAGGCAGCTGGGCGGCCGGGCTGGGCCAGTCTGCCCTGGCCGGGGCCATGCCCACCCCCATGTTCCGTGCCCCCTCTTAAATATGTTGTTGGCAGAGGTGCTGAGTGGCTCAGCCCTGGCCCAGGGTGGGTCCAGCCTGGAGCAGTTTCTCACAGGGACCATCTCGGTAGTGCTCCTTCCCCCACCCCTGGCTACCGAAACCTTGGAGCCAGGGGAGGGGCTGAACTCTTAGCTGTCACTTACAGGAACCACCACTGCAGCCAGAACAGACTTGGAGTCAGTGGAAACCTTTAGCAGTTACTTACAGGAGCCATAACTGTGGCCCCTTCCGGCTACCAAACAAACCCACCACACAAAACCACGAGTTTCCTAAACTGATTATTGTAGCCGGCCAGCGGCGTTCTCTGTAGTCGGCGTGAGGAGCCCTTAGCAGTCAGCGCGCAAAGTTCTTGGACACCACCCAGACGAGCCAATTATGATGAAAGTGAAAGCCATTTATTATGTGTTGCGCACTTGTTTTTATACTAAACTCTTTCAGGTTTGGCAGCTGCTAATTGGATACAATAAGTTTAAATTCTTAACAACAAAGTTACTATTGGCTATTCTAGATCCTGGGAAAGTAATTTTCGCAGTTATGGGAGCACAACTTCTAAGATAACTTAGTTGTGCTAATAAATTTCTCTCAGTTCCTCCTTATCTTTCTCACATCCTGTATAATTAGATACCTCTGCACATCTGGTCGTTTTTCTTCTTTCCCAGGATCTTCTATCAGCCTTATAATTACAAAGTCTAAAGTTAGTATCAAAATTCGACTTCAGCATAAAATACCCCTACAATTATAAACTTGTTCGGCCGATTTCCATCTCATGGTTTTCCGTCTGTTGTTGGGTTATTGGAGAGCTGTTGTGAGATTTAAAATAACCATTGTGGGGGTCCCCTGTGTTTAAAAAAGAAAAAGATATGTGTTCATAAACTGAAAAAGAGAAGCTGATCCAAGGGGCTCTGAGCTGTGGATGAGGAAGCAGGCTTAGCAATGGAGAAGGTAGGGCTTTGCCTGAGCAGTTGTGTGGAAGAGCTCCCCTAGCCAGTGTGGACTTGGGATAAGACAGATGACAACCTCAACAGGGTTGAATGAAGTTTACTTTTCAGTGGCTTCAAATGAAATACAAAGGTGATTCATGAAGTGTATTATTCTTGTCTTTCATATAATAGTGCAACAGAAGCTGAGAATCATGCAGGAAGAAATAGAGCCTTGCAGTAAACAATTTCGTTGCTGGAACAATTGGAATGCAAAAGGAAAAGTTGTAGCCTGGAATAGTGGGGGAAGGGATTTTTAAAACAAATTAACAAAAAAAAAACACCAAAAAAACCATACGACCTGCTTTGGGGGTAGGTAAAAGATGTTTTAGACTTGCTCCTTTGAGTAAATTTTGCTTATCCTGTTTCTTAAAAAAATAACACTGTAGGACCTATAAAAACAAGAATCTTGTTGACAGAAAGTTAGTTTTTTAGGGATCCTACTACACAGGCGCTCAGTACTGTTTTTATGTATGGTAATCATATAACAGAGTATGTCTGTTGTACATTTTCAGAATTCAGCGTCTTTTTTTTTCTTGAATCTCTATACGTCTGTTCTTGGAGGACATTAAGAATATTTACCTTCTTATAAACCATTGAAAAAATAAATTAAGCCAAAAGAATTGCTCCATCCATTAGGAACAGGATGAAAAGTTAAGTCAGGGCTGACAGTCTATGGTGCCATAGACATCTGCCTGAAAAGAATAAGTGAGGTCAGAACAACTGATCTGAAGCACATCACAGCAATTCTTGTGCTGAAGAGGTTTTGTAGTTACCTGCTGAAGCTGAAGAACTACTCAAGTAACAAGAAATTTTTAGCTGAAGTTAACATATAGGTAGTGGTGGTGTTGTGAGGGGTGGCTGGGGAACTGCAGTCTGAGTACATAGAGTAAAGCAAAGCACCTCTGGTACCTCTGCTATGTTTCTATGCCACCATGCGAGAATTCTGGATTTTCAACCTATTCCCATTTCTTTCTCCCATGTAAGGTTGCAAGGGGTTGGTCTGACCTCTGATAACAAATGTAACTCTGTATTCTTTGGTGATTCCGTTGCTGAGATCTCAGTGTAGTCCCGCTGATGCCCAACCAGCAGGTTAGTAGTCACAAAAGAGCTTTGCAGTGTTTCCCTGAAGCAGCTCAGTTGGCCACTGCTGCTTGCTCCAGCCTGTGTTTTTGCTGTCAACAGTCTCTTAAGAATCAGAAAAGTCACTTTCTCTTGAAATTGAACAAGAAACGTTGTTCAAGTAAAGGTTGCCCCCAAAGCTGCGCTGTCTCTTTCATTGGAAAACTTCTGCCGAGAACATTCTCATGTCAATAAACAGCATTCCAGCATAGTGATACTGCAGTGATGCTGCACTGCACTGTACTGTGTTTGGCTGTTAAAAAGGGACATTGTAGCATGGATAAATCGCAGTACTTGTCCAAAACACAAGCGCTCATAACATTCTTTCTATGATGTCTTAGACCAATGCTCTGGAACACTGCAGTGATTTTTAAAAGCTGTTGTGGTATTAGTTAATCTATAAATTGTGTGTTCTGAGACAGCATTTTTGTAAATCTGATGTAATAAAAATTAAATAATGATAACATTTTTTAAAAGAGAGGTGTTAAAAAAGTGCCTTATTCTGCAGACCAAAGCAATAATACGTTGGGCAGCATCAAAGCATAAAACAAGAAGGTTTGCATCATTATCACTAACTGAAATGGCTTAGCAAGCCAATAAATGATGAAAATAAAACAAAGTTATCGCACAATACAGTGTTTGAAAGTGCCATAAACAAATTTTCTGAAGCAAATAATTTTCCAATAAAACTAGATGGAATTTAAAGGAACATGTTTCCAACCTTAATGATTCTATGATTCTATGTTTTTCTGATTACTGAATGCGAGATCAAGTATCACAGTTAAATACTATTTTGCATATTTGGTGTACTGTGTGTATGGTCTTCATAGCAGCCTAATGAAGTAGAAAGGAAGAGTGAGCATTATTTTTCTTATTTTGTAAATCAGGGAAATAAAGGAATTGCATCAGGAAGACTGGAACAATTGTTGCCTCATTCTGAAATCTGTATAGTATTTAAATCTTTAAGTCGTTTTTTTTTTTTTAAGTCTGCAGAAAGTCTTTATACATTACATTCCATAAACAAGGCTATGAACAGAACAGTACTTATAATAGTGTGGGCCATTTCAGAGCCCATAGTGTTCCACTATGGAAATTGCAATTCTTACAGCATGATAAATATGTGCATTAGGCTTTACAGTTACAGACAAGATAAGGTTCATGCTCCACAAACCTTTGTCTAGGGCAAGGATGGGAAATATTAGCTGTTGGCTGGCTGTGACCGGTAAATTAATTTTATGTCATGGGATTCTTCTCACTTTTAGATAAGGTGAGTGGTGATGGGGCTAGACGGGTCTCTTTGACCCTCAACAAGGAAAAGGTTTCCCACCTTTGAGCTAACATGAAGTTGGTCAGATTAACATGCTTCTCAGTTCTACTTCATATCTACGTGCATCGCTACTGTCCTGGGAGCTAAATATTTTTCAGATCCAAAATTTATTGCTCTTGCTTTGGAAGACTTTTTTCTGTGCTTCTTAAAGAGTACAGGATAGCACAGGTGAACCTGAAAGATTTTATCAAACTCATTACTGCAGAACCTGTGCACAACAATCTAAGACGAGAATATATCTATGTGTACTAATTCTGTCTTTTTGATATTCTGTAATCTTCTGCTTTTAAAACAAACACTTGACATATGCGCATGCCCAACCAAAATCAGGTAGTGCCAGGCCTTCTCCAGTGACTTCAGTAGGTTATAATTAGCATTCTGCTGCTATGTACTGTTTTCTCATCCAAACTCTGATTAAGGAAAACACTTGTGTAATTATGAACATCTGTTGAAGTCTGTGGTGTAACCCCACAACATCTTCTCCACAAGCAGGAGGGTGGGGAATATTTCCTTTTTTACTGAAGTAATTTTCTGAGGAAGATCAAAAAAAGATTTTGGCCCATTCCTGGTAGACAACAATGGGAATAGATTGGGTATGGTGGTTTCTTGGGTCTAGCAAGCAATAAGTCCATGCAAAGAAATAGCTGAAAGGACTCATGGGAAGCTTGTGGATTATACTTGCCTTCAGTTAATTTTTGTTTTATATTTAACTTTACATTAAGTATCCACTTAATGTTTTGCTGAACTTGTGTTTCCATCAGGTATTATTTCTATCTCAACACATTGCATTGAAATAAATTTTGAGACAAACCTGTCATAATTCCCCACACTCCTCCAAACAATACTCATAGATTAATTGACTGATTTGGATTTCTCATCACTTCCTTTCCACAGCAGACCCCACCCTTCTTTAGTGATAGCCTGGAGAATGTTCCACAAACTTTTCCCCTGACAGAAACAGAACTTAGAAAATAATGAGTAAAAATTATTCTCTCCCTCTAGCTAGTATTGAGTAGGGCAATGGGCTGCTCCGTTCCTCTGCTGGGAGATGACTTTAACAGAAGTGCGGTCTCAGGGGGGAGATTTTCGGGGTTATTTCTCTTACTGCAGGGGAAATCCCCAAGCTGGTGGTGACTTTCCTTGTAGAGAAGCCCCAGCAGAAACTGCCCATTCCCCATGGACAGGTTCAGGCAACAATTTATTTTTCTTCCTTGTGCCTTGCTCTGAACTGTCATCATGATGGCAAGCACTTTTTTCCTCCTTACTTATGAGAGTGAGGATGTGGTCTTTCTCTGAGGGGCCTAAGGAACATAGAGTTGGATTTGGGCAAGGCTGGGAGCTTGCCTGTGGTGGATGTTCCTTGCGCTGAGCATAATGATGCTGCATTCTATAAGGTCTAGGTCATGGGTACAAGCAGCAAAGTTTCAAACAACTAGAAATGGCTACAAGCAAAATTAAACTAATATGAAAAAGAAAGCTTTAGAAAACAGTTTTCCACATGAAATTTGGCAATTTATTGTGTTTTATAATCTTTGAATTAATGTTTTCTCAAAGACACATCACAGACCTACACTACCAACCCCTGCAGCAATGGCATTTTCTTTCTGATTACAGGGGGCTTTGATTCAGGCCTTAAATGCTTTGAACCTGTTCTTACCTGTCTTTAAAATCAGATGATGGATTGGTTGTCAAAATGAAGAACAAAACAACTGGGACTTTTGGAGGTTCTTTTCCACCCTTAGCTAATTGTTCAGAGGTGCTCAGCTCCTGCTGGTGCCTGCCCATTGTGGTCATTGCTTTCACTGTCGTGTCCTCACTCTCATCATATTTCAGTGTGATTTCTCCATTGGTAAATGCAGTTGAGCTTGATTTTGTAAATGCTTTTAGGATCTTGGAGCATTGTTGGACCGCCTTCAACAGTGCGAATGTGACAGCATGAGCATCTGGAGGGTTTGTGTGCAGATAAAGCATCTGTGATGTTGGGAAATCGCTGTAGTGTTTTTGCCAGACTGAAGTTGAAAATGTCCATATCTAATTGAAGGGCAGCTTTTGAATCACAAACTGGAACTTTCCATGCTACAAACACACACGTGGATCTTGTGGCAGAAAGAATAGTTTCCAAATCAACAGAGGGAAATTATGCAGTTAACTCCCTAGCACAATTAGAGAGTACTAAAGGCATGTGAAAACAAAAGTCATTTTTAAGGCTAACAAAATAATCACAGGTTGAAGTTTTCCACAGCTTTATAAAATGAAGCCATTTCCGTGACAGGTAAAAGTTTCAGTCCATAAAGAGCAGCTGTGTTGTGCTACTTTACACAAAACAAATAAGCCAGTATAGTTTTACAGGACATGGGTATACTAGGCTCAACATGCCTAACAAAGGGACCCTACTAAAGAGAAAGTATTTTGTTACCTAAAAGAACTTGTGTGTTTCCATGCTTTAGAGAAAATGATTTAAATCTTATGTCTTCTTGGTTATGCTTCAAATTCAATGCTCTGAGAGACGATCTAACTGGAGAGGCTGCGCGTCAGCTGATGGATGAAGCTGATGCAATTAAATTCAGGTCATCATAATGTAAAAAGAGTTTCCTTGAGATAAATAGTGTATGTATATCTCAGCCTTGCTGACTGTTGATTATACATCCCCTGAAGTGCTAATCCCAGCCTTTGTTCTGTCTGGAGCTGTGTGGAGTGACTGAAAAGGCAATCATACTTCGAAATTGGACAGCCTTTGTGAATGAGCAATGGTTTGCCCATAAATCATCCATAGGAGCTTTCTGCAAAGTTTCTTGCCCTTTCAGGTTTCTGTCCACAAAATACTTGAATTTGAATCTGTTTGTTAAAATGGGGTATGTGGGGAAGAGTTGCAGGGTCTGTGGTTAAAATATAAGTTTACCTTAATGTTAGCATTTGCAGTAGTCCTGCATTTAGGTTGGAAAAAGTGGAACTCCAAGGTCTATCTGGCTATTGTGAGTGCTAAACAACAATCGGGGCTCATTCTCAAACTTCTCATCGTTTTCAGGCTGGTCAGTCTAGCAATGGGGAATTCTCAGGATGCCAAGGGAAATGAAGCTGGAGAGGGGAAGAAACTCCGCTCTCTTGGCACTTATCTGGCTCCAGCCCTGCAGGGACCCTGTCCCGTTCTCACAAGTTCAAGTGCCTTGTGATGAGAGAGCCTGGGCGAGGGCCAGCAGCATCCAAGAATCAGCATGGACTCCCTAGCATCCCATCCCTTCTCCTGGGCTCAGCATATCTTGGAATGAGAAGTAATCTGGCCCCCTCCTTAGAAAGCTCATGTCACTTCTTCCATGTCCTGGGTTGGCTGAGTCCCTCCCGAGTGAGCAGGCGGGTCGGCTTTGCACAGGGCGAGTCATTTTCGCTTGGTTTCTCAGAGAGAGACTGTTTCAGCTGAATTCAAAGCAGCTGGATAGCCAGGAAAAAACATTTCTTCTTGTCCCTTGTGTCTTTTTAGCTCTGGCAGTCAGTGTTTTAGCACGTTATTATCTTTTAATTCCCATAGTTATTGGGCATTGTCCAATTCATAAAATGCAAGGCTGTTTGGATCTGGGGTAAGTATGGTGAAAACATGAAGAGAGAGAGCAGAGGGGAAAGGTTCTCGGTTTTGCTAAACTGTAGGTAGTTATTTCAGATTTGGAATAAAGGTTTTGGTTGATTCTTTTGTTATCCAAGTGTTGTGGACAAAAAAGCAGTCTTGAGTTGGGGAATTTCACAGAATTCAGTTTATTGCAATTAGTGTAGCCTTTTAATTCTGGATTCCAGTATTGATAAATAAAGAAGACAAACAGGTGAAATACTACGTCCCTCTGTAAAACCTGTCTTCCCCATCCTCAGTCCCCTCAGCACATCATGCTTCATCCCTTTGATGAGGTGATGGGCATCACAGGAGAACATGGTCAGTGTGTGGTGTTTCCTCTTCTTTCGCTGCTCCTTGTTTCTTACTCAGACGTTCTGATGAGGGTCCTCCACGGGCCACACAGTCCCCTCAGAGGCGTACCTGCTCCAGCGACTCCTCACCCCTGCTCTGCCTCCACTTTGCCTGGGATCGGGTTCCTCTTGTCCCATCTTTTTCTCCAGCGTCTCCCCTGCCCTGGTGTCTCTCTTGCCCCTGCTTGGGCACCTCTTTTTGTTCTGTGCCTGGTCTGGCACCTCCTTCTCTGGTGTCTCTTCTTCTTTAGTGGTTACTGCCTTTCTTAGTCATGTTTTTGCAGAGGCACCATGTGCTTCTCTCATTGGTGCTGTCTTGGTGCATGAATGGGTCAGTGTTGTCCGTTGCGGAGCCAGCTGGAAATGGCTGTGACCGGAACAGGGCAGCCCCTCATCTCTTCCTACAGAGGTCACCCCTGCAACCCCTTCTCCTGCCAAAACCTTGCAATTATGCCCAGTATAGCAAGTCATTCCAGTTATCTCTATCTTTAATGTACATTACACTGATCTCTGTGAGCAGATTCATTCCCTTGACTTCAAGTGCATCTGGCTAAGGTGCTGAGTCCTAAGTGAAAATGATGATTGTAGCAATTCAGTGTAATAATTTACTTTGCTTGTACGCATACCTATACACTTTATTTGCTGGCAAAGAAGCCTAGGAACTACCCATAAATAAGAGCAAATACATTAGAATATGTAAAGCAGTTTAACACAAATGTGAGTATTTTTGAGATTTGGGGAAAATGGCTGATTTTCAACATTAATTTTTCACAATCCTCTATTTTTTGCATCTGTTCATAGATTTAAAAGGCAGTGAACATCACTGTGACATTTCTAATTTAAACAAAAATGAGAAGTGTATCATATGGGTATATATGTTAATACACACATATAAAAGACACCTTTATAAGTTGAAACTCTGAGATATTTGATCAAATCAAACTTGAATCTCTGTGTTGAACACAAGACAAATTGCTAGGTCTATATCAGAATAAATACCTAAACCGTTTCTGGGTGATGAGGTACCAGGGTCCCAGACGTACATACAGCAATCCTTGTGACCTGCTCTCATCTCCAGGTGCTGAAAGTCTGTTTACAATTTCAAGTGATTCTGTCTGGTGTCCTCTTTTCTCCCTGCTACTTGTATTATGGCATAGTCTGGGGCATGGCTGTACCTTACAAGGAAAATGTTTGTGCAAACCTTAATTAATGGCAAACAGCCATAAGCTATAGATGTGCCCCACATGTGCTTTATTTTATAGCTATATAGTTCATAGCTTTTATCGTTTATCATTCAGAGGTGGGTATAAAAAGTTAGACCTGCAGGAGAGCATAAGCCACCACTAGGCACATTAGGGGATTAAGTGTGATATTTGAGCCTCAGCCTAAAACTTACTGAAATGAGACAGCGTTACCACCATCACTGCTTCTTCACCACACCACTCTGGTCCTGCACATGGCACTGGTGTTCACCTCCCTCTCCCTGCTCATGTGGGAAGCCAGCGTACACCAGGCACCCCAGGCAGCCACTGAACTGATGTCCCCTTACCTAGACATTGCCCTTAATACTACCGACCAGTAATGCCAGAACTTTTGAGCTATCTTACACTAGCTCATGGTATTATCTATGCCACTTAAGAGTGGAGTTCAGCAGCTGACGGAATTTCTGAATGCTATCACCTGAGCAGTCTAAAACCCAAAATAATTTACCTTAGAAATATAACATAGAGGAGTGTGTATGTGTGTATACATGTTTTTTTAAACTCCTATAGATTTCATTTCTGCTGTGGTGGAGGCAGTTGCGTGCGAAGCTAGCACAGCTCTCTTGTTCCAAAATAGTCCTATCCATGCTGCTACTTATTTTAGGAACACATATGGCCTTTCTTTCTTTAGCATCTGAGCATCGCACAGTCCCTCTGAGACGTCTTTGCTATTGTCTCTCATTTTAGATGGGGTGACTTAAAATAGTGCAAGGCACGCTGCCTTCCCAATGAAGAGTTCTGCAGAAAATACAAGTACCACTCTCATGCCTCTGGTAGGATGAGGAATGGACCCTGTGTTTCCTAAGTCTGAACTTGCTGCTTAACTGCTTGACCATGCTTTTTCCATGACAAACCATTCTCTCTTTTAAAGAAACATCATGTCTAGCCAGAAGCCACCTGCCGATTAATTTTCACCACAATGTGTAGGAGCAAAACCAGCTTTAACAGATGTATTGCAGGGAAAGCATCCTAGTTGCCCTGGTTACTTTCAGTTTAGAGAGTAATAGACCCTTCCTGACTAAGAAGTAATAGTCCAATAATTCTCGTTCCTTCCCTACTCCACACACATTTGCAGCTGAATACATATAAACATTTTAACCCTAGTTGAAAAACTTTGGTCTCATCTTGGGCTTCCCATCTTTGGCCTTGCAGTGGAGCGTCAGTTCCAAAAATCATATTTTACCTTAAGTGATCTGATTTGCGGAGCTGTAGTCCTAATAAAGTACAAGACTGGCCAGTTTTTGACCTCCACTTCCCCTTCCTTCAACGTCCATGGGGCCCCTGAGCTCTTGCACAATTCGCTGCCCCTGTGTCATGTTCATTACTGAGCAGGACAGCTGCAGAGCTCTCAGCTGAGCAAAACCCATTGGTGTGCACTTGCATTTTCCTATTCGCTTTCTATGAGAAAAGTGCAGCTTTGGTTGGCAAGTGCTGGCTGGAGGCCTAGTGTTCCAATTCCTTCCCTCTGTGCACGAGAGGCCTGGTCAGCAGCCACATTCTCACATTCCCCAGGCAAGGGAGGACTACTGACCTGGGAGAAAATGCTGGCTGCAGACCTGGCTTCCAATGCCTTTTCCATGAGAGAAGATCACTTGAGGCCAGGTCATTCCTATGCTGTATTAAAAATAAGATCTAGAAAGTACAGTTTTATTTATTTACAAATGGTCTAAAATAGAGTCCTTTGGATATGTGTAGCACTCCCATCTCTGGATCAGAAAGCGCTTTGTAAAGCATTGAATTAATTAAGCTTGCAAAACACTCGAGGGATATGGAAGTATTATTATCCATATTTTAAAGATGAGGAAATGGAGACAGAAAGAGGATAAGGGACTAGTGTGAGAACATAGGCTGAGTCACTTGCAAACTCAGAAATTAAACCTAAATTCAAGATTTGATACCCTTTTCTGCATGTGACTAGAATTGGCTAGAAAATGCCAGTTTTCATCTGTGAAAACATGCGCCCCTTTCTACTGTAAATAAATAATAAACACTTTTAATCAGAACATTTTCTGGTCTGGATAACATATAAAATTTTCTACGATAGTCCTCATAAACATCATTCAGTTCCTTCGTACCTATAAATCTGAAATGCGTGTTCTTGGCTAGGTGCTGAGAGGAGAGGTGAAGGTTCAATTTCCCCCAGTTCTAAATGATAGGACCATGTTCCTGGTAACAAAACCAAAACAGATAAAAGTTTATGTAGGTCCAGAAAATTCAATTAGGACCTGTCAGTGGTGAATATTAGAACAGCAGATGCTTATTTTCTCTTATAACTTTGAATTCTAACTTGCTTACTTCCCAAGAGGTACTTTCTCCTAATGACTTTCCTTCTTTGTTCATGCTGGTTTCGAGAATTAAACTAAGCTCTTTTTGGCTTGCTTATCATTGCTTATAGTAAAAATCCCCAGGGCTATATAAATTAAAGCTAGAAAATACATGGAGGTTTCCAGCCATACAAAAAAATAGTGAGGTTCTGGAAAAGTGTCCCAGGAAGAGTGGTGGTGGCAAACAATTTAGCTTATTATTAGACTCTGCTTGATAGTTTTATGAAAGGGATTTTTTGATGTAGTTTCTATGATAAAGGACCCCAAATTCAATGATCCATGAGATCTCTTCTGCTCCAGTGTTATTAACAGGAAATGTTACTGGTAGAGCAGGACTTGGGATAGAAGTTAGCTCATTTTCTCAGATCAGAGTTTTTTCAGGTGGGTTGGGGGTTTGGTGGTGAGCAACTGTCTATAAAGTGGATAGATACAGGCTACATCTAAACCATGGGATCCAAGGGGAAGTCCTAAATTTAGGCTCTGAATGAGCACCCTGGCAATGCTTTGACTACATGTGGAGGGGAGATATGGAAGCTCACCTCCCTTCCCGAGCGCTGTGTGAGCCCTGGCTTCCACGGGTGATGGGGCAGGGAGGCATTCATGGTGCTTTCCAAGAGGTCCCTTGGGAGCAGCTGGGGAATCACAATGTATGCTTCAGCTCTAAATTTCCCTTGCCCCTCTGTTTTGGTGCGAGACGAGTGAGAAAGCACTGTTTTTGCATAGTCTGTTTTCTGTACTGCTTTTGTACTTGAAGTGTTCTCACTTATTTGAAACCCCTATAGAACAGCAGTCAAATTAGCAGCAGAGGGCCCTGAGCAATATATGCATTGGAGAAGATAGGTTCAGTTTCCAAGAGCAAAACTCAAGATTAAAGGAAACAGCATACGGAACAATGATGTTTGAAATTTTAAATATTAATACCACCTTAGAGATCTTCTTTTAATTTTAGTAATTAATTGATGTCCTGGCACTAATGTGTATATGGGAATAAAGCACACATCAAAGTAAAGATTAAGAGATTATTACCTGTTTTAACACACAGTGCTGAAAGTATTAATTCAAGCTAAAAACACTGCTACTCTTCTCATCTTCATTAGCTTTGTTCGTTTGACTTAGCCTAATGTTAGAATGAAGTTAGTCCACGCAAATGACATCATTCTATAATCAGACCTTTTCTACTTTAAAATTAATTTCTATTAACTGTTAGAAAAAGGCTTTTAGTGTCTTCTTTAACTGAGGAGTATTTCATTTGTGTTGAACTGTGTATCTCAGCTAGAAGAAAAAGGGTTTCCAAATGAGTTGGATTATGAGCTAGACCCAACCTATAAAATATTAACTCAAATCCAGCTTTTGAATTCTAGGAAGTGTCACATTCTTGTCTCTCTTCATACAAATTCTATTAGTTTGGGGCTCTTCAAGAGAAAAAAATAGTGCTACTCATGGAAGGTATCAGAATCTAACTGAGTGGTGAGGCTTCAGAATTTGATCCAACATGTTAGAAAAATAGGTACCATGCAAAATGCAGTTCTAGGCTTAAATATGCCAAAGGTTTGAGAGTTTTAGTGAAATGTTTGAGTCTTTAATCTAACCCTATGGGTCCATTAGTAAATGGTTTTACTTTTCAGTTTCAGGACCATCTGTGTTTTGGAGAAGGGTATGTGAAGGTAAAAAATGACCTGTATTAATCTAAAGTTCAAAGCCTGAAATCCGCAAGTAGGGGAGAGCAAAGATGTAGTTTTCTCCATGGTAACATGAATGTATATGCACCTTTTTCATCTGTGAAATAGAGAATGGCTTTAAATGCTTTGGAGAATCCTCCCTACTTTGGGAACATTTGGGCTTTCTTTTTGGAACAGTGGGCAACAGAATGGTTGATTGAACCATCTTCCACCATTTCTCATTGTTAACCCTTCATAATTTCAATTCATGTTAGGGGTGTAGAAGCGTCTCCCTCTGAGTCACTCAACGCTTTTTTTCCCAGCTGGTAGCTTGTGTAGCTGAATGTTCCAAAAGTAAATATAATTTCTCTAGCTAGCTGACCTTTCCCTGAGCAAGATCACAGGAAGGACCATGCTGTTACTCTACATCCTGAAGCTCAAGTGAAATCGCTTTTTATTGTACAGTGAGGACGTGATCATCAACACTTCATCTTATTTTGCAAATAATTCCACCTCCTGTGTGCAACTTTCTCTGAAACTAAAGCTATTGTTGATGTGCAACTGGGCAATTTGCACAATGGAAAGCAATAAAGACTTGTTGCTAGATTTGGAGGCAAAGTTTGTGTTCTATGTACTGTATAGTGAAAAAAACATAGGGTTCTTCTAGTGCTCTGTTTTCTTTTCTTATAAGTTTATTTATACTGGGTAAATGGGGTGGTGCTTTTGCAGTTAGTCATAGTTATTTCATTTTTTCATAAACCAAGGCATCTGTAAATATAGCAGTTCACCTATGTCGAGCAGACTGGCAAGAGCAGGATGATCTTCTATTCAGGATATCTGATGGCTTTTTTGCTCAAATACCCCTGCAGCCTACTGGAATGTAAGCTTGGCCGGTATTCATGCTTATTCCTGGCAGAGGAGATGCTATCGCAAGAGCTTTGCTTCTAGCAGCAGTAGTTGGCAATGTTGCCTTGTAATCTCTTCCCTGAGGCTCAGGCTCCCTTTCACTGTGCCCCACCAAGTTCTTTTTGGAAAATCCTTGTCGTGTTGCTGTTGATTCCTTATTCCAAATGAGACTGAATGAAGCCACTGCCCGAGGGCTAGCCCATGTTCCTGGAGTTAGAGGTCCTGAGACTAAACATCCCAGCAGTGCCGTCAGCTGATGACAAGAGGCCTGGCATGGACACCGCCTTGGATTATTCCAAATTTGTTCCAAAAGATGGCTGGCTCCCCATCACACTCTGGGAGCCAGCTGCTTCTTGGAGAGTCATTTCAATAAAGCCACGATCATCTCTTTCAAGGGGAATATTCCAGCTCATTGGCTTTTTGATTTGAGAATTCAGCTGTTACTTCTGGATTCTCTGCCTTCAAAGAGATATGGGAGAGGGGCTGGTACATCACGTACAGAGACAAAAAGGAGGCATTCATATTCTTCAGCTGTAAGTCTTTTAATAAACCACCATCATTTGCTTTCACATTACTTTGCTGCTTTTGTCCTATTTTCTGCTTCTTATGCATGTAGCTAAGTGCCAAAGCCCCAGAAAAAAATAGTTCACTTTTATCAAATCTGATCCTCCTATGTTCTGAACACTTATGAGATTACAGGCACTTTAACAATATCACCAGAAGAAATTAATGTAGGGATATTAGTCTGAGGTGTTTTGGTAGCAGCTATCATCATAATATCCAAGGCCCCAATAATAGAGACATTTTACAGGTGAAGCAGGTAGAACCTCTTTCACTTAAGCACACCTGACACTTCCCACTGTAACTCTTTTTCCAGACCTTTTACCAAACTTTAACCATTGGGGTTGCAATTTTCCATTCTGCATACCCTAAGTTGATTATAATTATTTGTGGAAGGGAGACAGGGATGATGAAGTTTCATATAAGATAGTTTAGCCATTTTTCAAAATGAGGAAGGTTATAAAACTTTGTTTTTTCCATGTCAAACAGCTTACATTCAGTTTATATAAGAAATCCAGTGCATCTATGCATCCATAGCAGGGACACAATATCAAATGGCAGAGAACCTTCCTGTGGCGAGGTGCACTATTTTATTTTCCTGTAACAAAGAGTCATATTTGGCCAACTTATGAGCCCCTAAATATTTTGTATTTCTGATCCGGGGCATTCTGGAGTGTGAAAGGAGATGCAAAGCTATAAAATGTTCTGTGAAATTACTTTGCTTTTTCTATGGTTGGGGAAAGTAAAATGTTTTTTCTTCCTGATGGAAACTCTGGGCCTCTGATGTCCAGAAAATAAGGTGAAAATTAGAGGAGAATGTAAAATATGGAGATGTCAATTTTTTAACTTGTGTCAGAATGAGTACTTAAGTGATGTAATATTTGAAAATAAGGTGTCACTTAATATTTATTGATTAAAAATATGAAGTAATTTACTGATTTTCAAGGATGGAATATACTCCACTGAATTAGTGATAGATCTGAAATAGTAAAAGGAAAGATGGTATTATGATTAATTACAGTTTATCAAATACCTAGGAAGACAATGTTTAGGAGATCCAGCATTGACTGATCAACTAGAAACATGACTGCAGCTGCATGTTTTTAAGACCACTTGTAGAGAAAGGAAAAGGGAAAAGTGGAAGTCATTAAAAGTCCTCTTTTATACTCCAGTTGCTTCATTTGCAAATATGAGCAAAACCCTAGGTTTCATCAGGCTTGCCTTTGTCCCATCTGCCCCCTCACCAAAGAGGAATTAGTTGCACTACATGGAGGCACTACTCTTGGGCCTTGTAGTCAAAAAGAGATTCCTGTCTGAGTATATAATCTCTCACTGCTTTTTCTACTGCTTTCCATCTCCACTGGCAATCACATTTCCAAAAGAGAGCTCGGTGCCTTTTAGCTTTCACAGGTAGGACTACTGCTTCATTGTGAGACGAGCTCCTGTCAGAGGCCAGGAGCTGCTTCTTCAGTTGCTGCCCGCCATCTTCCACCCCAAAACGCCAGAGTTCATGCACGGCCATCCAGCTGAAATCTGCTTAATGACTCAATCTGTGCATGAACGTTTCTGGCGTAGTTGTAAAGACCGTCTTTGCAAATGTGCTGTATGTATTTGTTTACTTGGCACGATGCAAGACCACATAGAGACACCCAAAGTGGTTGGTTTCCAGTGGGGCTAACTGGGCCAGGTGGAGCTTTGTATTAATGTGGCTACACTGCTCTTACTACCATGCTAGCTCTCATAAAACTAGTTTGGTAGCTCTGCGGGGCATTGTGTTGTGCAGCCCAGCCCCCCTCTTCCCCCCCCCCTCATGTCCACAGAGCACCTGGATTAGCAAGAAAAGGACCTTTAAAAGGCTCGTGACCCCCTGCAGGTGGTAGGAGCGTGAAGGGTAACTCTTTCTGTCAGAAAAGTTCTGTTCTCTCCCAGCAGACTCGACCTGTGGGGAGAAGAGTGGAAACGCTGCCTGCCAAAGTCCTGTGCAGAGAGAAGCAGCTTTTATTTCTTCTGAGCACTCCAGGAGAGGTTGACTGATAAAAGTCAATGAGGTGGGGAGAGGGGGTTTCCCTGGGGAGCTGTTTAGGCTGTCAGTGTATCTACCGGCCACCTTTGGCATGCATCCTTGACTAGCATTAGTCACTTTGCAGGTTGTTGCTGGGCTCTGGCTGGCTGATACACTCTCCACTGGTTCATGCCCGTGGAGAGCAACCTAAGAGGGATTTCAGCACTGTACAGGGCCGCTCGTTAACACAGACAGATGTTGCAGTGGGGAGGGCTGGAAGATAATCTGCCTATTAATCTCCTGCACGCTCTTGCCTCCCTTGTCTGAGGTCTGAGACGACTAGTAGACAGCAAGATCCCCATTTCACATGGGGATTACTCTCTTTTATTATGGGAAACAGTCAGTTTTCTGGCAATCAAATGCAGTCTGATATTTTTACTTCCTTTTTTACTGCTTTTTTTGCAAGAAGAGATCAATCTAGCTTTCAGACCTGAAGGCTATAGCATGAAAGAAAGTGAGTTGCACTCTGTCGTTTTGCAGCCTAACAGTTAAAAGTGAGTTATAGGGTTTTTTAAATAAAACAGATGCTGCTCTAAGGTTGAAAACAGAAGCTGATTTAGACACATGCTTCCTCAGATAACAAACTGCTCCTCTGTCTGAATCTAGTACCTGAAGCTGGGACTCTCAGTGATCACATCCATTGGAAGCTTGCTTCTCCTGGAGTCTATATTCACAAATGGAACTTTCAGTATGTTGTAGGTTTTTTTATTTCAATGTTTTAAAAACTGATTTCTTCATAATATCTTGTATGTCTTAAGCTGTTACCTCTCCCTTTAGTTCCACATGCACTGCTCCCCTGGAAATAAGAAAATGTAAAAGTCAATGCTGGGCTATATAGAGAAGTGTTAACCGAGTGTTAATGAGCTGCCACATAGGCTCCAAGCCATCTCTGTAAGCCAGCACACTAAAACAGAATTTAAAGGCTATCAAGTCCATTTCATGGCTGGGAGTCCTGACCATGTTTTTCAGTAAAGTAGATGTTTTTATTATCTATGTGCCAGTTAAATGCTGCCAGCTTAATGTGTGCATGGGAGAAGTTGCTTTTTCTGTGTCTGGAGTGATTATTTTACTGTTCACACCTCAGCTAGGCACTGGCCCTCATCCGGACCAGTAAGAATAGCAAAAGCTTTTGGTTCAAGGGGAGATAGCAGCAAGTGCAGAGACCACTGGGTGCTTGATGTGAAGCAGCTGGAGAAAACAGGGAGAGAATGGCTGGTATGGGATGGTGGCTAACAGCCTTCAAACACATCTAAAAAGCTCTTTTAGCTCAGTGTGGCAGAAATGTCATTTCAACTAAAACTGAGCGATGGAAATTCTGGAAATGATGACAGTGAAATTAAAAAGAAGCCCCACTTACAAGCAGTGCCCCCTCCACATCATGCTAGTGACTGCCATGTTAACAACACAGACATTCTGCAAAGCACTATTGAAGGCAACCATGTGTATATATATGTTTGTGAATATCTTTTTTCTTCACCTTTTTAATCAAAGAGGTAAAGGTAGTAGTAGTAAATTCACCAGACAGTAGAAAAATCATGTAAGGAAAGACAGTAAAAGAAAGAAGGGCCAAACAAATTGCTGTTCCTGGCAGCAGGAATTAGGAAGTCATTGAGCAAGATGGTAGTAATTGCCCTTGGATCTCTTTGCAATACTTCCTCTTCCTCTTTCTGAACAGTGCTTAGCTAACACAGTAATAAGCACATTTGAAAAACCTACACAGGATAAAATTCTCTCTCTTTCACTGTGTGAGTTAGAAAGAGATGAAGAAGTCATCTCTCTGGACTCTTTTCTTTGGGACAGACTAGCCAAAATGCAGACACTTGGTGAATTTAATGTACAGAGCTGTCAAGTCTGAGTTTTGTTGTGACCATCAGGTGAGCATCACTCAGAACTGTATCATTACATTGGGTGGACTGTGGATACATGGTGGTGCAGAGAGACTCAATCTACTTCCATTCATACCCATTCTAGCAGAGAAAGATTGAGTGAAGATGTGCGAGTCAGCTATATTTGTGCCAGCTTGTGTCCAGAAGCTGTACTGTCTTTCTAAGAGGCGAAGAGTGTTTGTTTGGGCTCAGAGCCATAATAGAAGTGTACTGGTTCTCTATGTTAGGATACAGCACATCATATATACATCACAATGTCTCAGGTCTTTAGTATCTTGGTGGTGGCTGCCCTATGCTCTGTTGTGCTGTGTGAATATGACTATTTGAGTACCAGGGAGAGCTGAAGGAATTCACATTTGGACAATAAGTTGGATGGATCAGGAGCTGAGCTGTGTCACGTGTGAGCTGACTTCTCCAAGCTGCTCTGAGTAAGCAGACATGGGAAGGTTCCATGACTCTGTAAACAGCCTTTCTAGCTCCATGCCTGATTTAGTTGTCAAATTTTATTTTGGAGGTAGTGAACTATTCTTAGTGAACTATTCTTAGTTCACTTTAGGTAGCCAGCAGACAACTTGCCACTTAAAATGCCTTTGATGCTACATTGCCAGCAGTAATACTGTTGTTTTACCTCTCTTCAGTGAGGTAGTTAAGCATATATGTAACTAATACTGAATATTTAAACTTACATATGGAGTAGAGTACTTATTCAGACCTTATTATAAAGCTTGTTTTTTTTCTGAGTTTCTTGCTGCATATCCAGCAAGGTAGTAACCTAGATTCACACACTTTGAGTACACTTCCATTAAGAGTTGCAAAATCTGAGATGTAAAATCCTAGATAGATACAGTTGTTGAAATTCCTCTTTTCTACTGGGAATGGATAGGGTGCTTTACGAGTTTGGGTTGAGAAAACAACACCCCATTTTGAAGTCTTCCCAGAAAATGAAGGGTTAATCTTCTTTTCCCCTTCTAAGAAAAAATAATTCCACCCTGAAGAACCAGTTTTTAATTCTGTGTCAATCAGAGATTTCCTACAGAAAACAATGATGGAAGATTTCTTGTACACACACTAAAGAAACTGGTAGCATCTGGAGGACAGTAAATGAAATATATTTATCGGCCTTCTAGCCCTCTGGGCTGTGATTTTTCCTTGCCACCAAACTATTATTCTCAAATGGTTTAAGGATATAAAATAGTTACTAGTGTGATTCAGGAAAATATTTAAATACCTCTATGCATCTTATTGAAAACAGCTGATTTCAAGGATACGCTTTTCTGAATAAGGATAAATTTATACCTGGGCTTGGACACAGTTCTGTATTAGGGCCTCAGACTCATTTACATAGGGCATTCAGCTTAATTAGTCCAAATTTGCTTTAAGTATAAATTGAAAATGGATTAAGCTTTATACAAAGCTGTATTAAGACTACTTTAATTTTTAAAAGTCTTTACAGGGTTAAATGCACTTTAACTAATCTGCTTTAAATTAAGCCTTTAGTTAATTTGGATTAATTTTCCTGAGTATCTTTGTGAAGACCAGCTCAGAGTTAGGATCCAGTCCTGCAAATACTCACAGAAATACTTAAAATGAAAGGAATTATTCCCATGCTTAAAGTTAAGGATGTGTGTAATGTTAGGTATGCAGTAAGGTCAGCGCATGCTGTAAGAGCCATGCACGTCTCTGCAGCATGCAGTGGCTTGAGACCAACTCAAGTGTCTGACTATGAATAAGTTTTCAC